>VWZW01006296.1:41887-84582 GCA_013397115.1 Edolisoma coerulescens
AAAAATAATGGGGAAAAAAACCAAAAACGAGAAAAAATGAAAGAAAAAAATAAGGTTATAAAACGACTAGAACAACCTTCGCATATTTAATATATTTTCGAGGTATTTTAAATTATTTGGAGCCTGATTTTCTGATTTCCCAATTTTTAAACTGTTTTGCCCCCAGACTTTCTCTAAATCTTTGTGGATTTTTGATTTTCTGGTAGGATTTCTTCGCGTGGGGTTTTTAAATTGATTTTAATTTTTCTCCTTTAAAGCATTTTAAAAAAAAAATCCTATTTTTTCTTTTGGATCGGTTTTCTGATTCTGCCACTTGTTTGGGACGAGGGAAATGTTGGATTATCCAGCAAAAGAGCTGGAGGGGGAAGGGTGGGATGGGCTGGGGGATCCTGCGGCGAGTGGGAAAAGGATGGAAAGAAGGAAGGAAAACCGGACAAACCCGGCCAGGCAATTCCAGCCCCTTTCCCGATTTCCTGGCTTTTCCCTGAAAACTCTCCCCGCTTATCCCAGTGCCTCCAGCAGCGCCGGGATAATCATCCCGCTCTCCGAAGGCGGAATTCCCGAGGGCTGGGATGGAGCTCAGCCGGAATTTCATCACCTCTGGAACGGTGGCGCGGTCCTGTCCCCTCCTCCTGCTTCCCGCCACCGTCCCCTCCCAGGACACCCCAAATTTAAGGAATTTTTAGGGATGTGCTCCGTGCGTGGCTGGCACCTCTCGGGGCCACCTCGCCCGGTCACCCCATGTCCCCGGCAGCGCCACCAGCGCTGTCCCTGTCGCTGGGGGGGCACAATCGCTGCTGGGGGACCCCGAGCTGCCCTGGGGGCGGCTTTTGGGGGGTCCCCGCGCTCGCAGTCCCTCCCGGTCTGTCCTTCTCCCTCTCCCCCTTCCCGCAGGGGTGGACAGAAAACCGCCCAGCCCCGCCGGGAAAGCTCCGGAGCCGCTGAGCGCCATCCATGGAATCTCCATCCCGAGCTCCTCGTCCTAGAGCCGCCCAGGGATTCCCGGGACCGTGGGATCAGCTCCTGCCGCCCGCAGAGGGGAGAGGGGCACGGCCCGGGCGGTGACAGGTGACTTTGTGCCACGGCAAATCCCCGGCGGGACATTCCCGGAGGGACGCTTCGCCTCCATCGGATCGGGATGACGGAAAAGACTCAGTCTTCCTTCTTTATTTTAATTTTTATTTTATTTTATTTTATTTTATTTCCCCCCCTCCTTGCTTTCGGTTTTTCCTTCTCCTTCCCCACATTCCCGAGGACTGTTGGATGCGGCGATTCCCTCCGTCCGCAGGCACTGCCGGCAGCATTCCCGGCTCTGTCCCAGCCCCGGGGAGCAATTCCTGGCTTCCCCACGGAGCAGCCTTGCTGGAGCCCCTTCTCCAGCCCCTTTCCAGCGCCTCCGCCCCGGGATGGAAACGGACCAGGACTTTTTATGGGATATTTTGATAACAAGGAACCTTAATAAAAAATGACACCCGCGGGCACGCTGCGGTGACCCCCGTCCCTGAGGGCTAGCCCCGTCCCTTCTCCAGGGCTCTCCGGGAGCGGGAGGACGCGCTGGGATCCCTTGGAATTGCTCCCAGCCCTGTGCGAGCGCGCCGCAGCCCCGCTCCCTGCGCTTCCTGCCGGGATTCTCCCACATCCCGGGGCTCCGTGGCCACCTCCCCCCACCCCCCAGGGGACTGTCCCCGTGTCCCCCCCGCGCCGGGCAGCCGGCTGGGACGCGCTCAGGATGGGGTTTCGCATTCCCTGGCTCCTCCAGCCGCTGCCGCTGGCGTCAGTCCCTTCATTGTGTGGGAAGGGGCAGGTCGGGAATATCCTGGCAGGAGAAAACACGCCGGGATTTCTGCGGAGAGGGCGGCTCGGTGGGAGGGAGAGGGGGAGATGCCAAACACATCCCACCCCGGGGAAGGATTTTGTCTCCAGCCTCGGCGTGGCAAAACTCGGCTCTGCCTCCGCTGAAGCCGGGTTTTGGTTCCCGCCGCAGAGCTCGGCAGTGAAAGCTGGGAATTTCAAGGAGATGGGAGCAGGGCAGGATCTGCAGCCCCACTGCGGCTGAGCGGATTTTAGGGATGTGAGGATGGAGGAGTCACCTGAACCAGAGGAGCAGCGGCCCTGGCCCGTCCATCCATTAAATCCATGTTCCAGCGTGTTGGAGAGCAGCTTTGGGAATGATGAGAGACAGCAAAACCCTAAAAATGTGGTGTTTGCCCGGTGCCGGTTCTCAGCACCCGCTGGGACTCCTCGTGCCTGCATTCCAGTCCGGGATATCCCTGTGGATACGGGACTGGGGGCTTTGGGATGAGCAAGGCTGGAGTCAGATCCTTCCCATCCGTGTCCTGCCAGGATGTGACTCCTCATCCCACCATGCTAGGCAGGGATATCCTTATGGATATGGGGGCTCTGGGATGAGCTGGAGTGGGATCTTTTCCATCTGTGTCCTGCTGGGATGTGACTCCTCATGTCCCTATCCCAGGCAGGGATCTCCCTGTGGGTATGGGACTGGGGGCTCTGGGATGCGCAAGGCTGGAGTCAGATCCTTTCCATCCGTGTCCTGCTGAGATGTGACTCCTCACTCCCCCATCCCAGGCAGGGATATCCCTGTGGATATGGGACTGGGGGCTCTGGGATGTGCAAGGCTGGAGTCAGATCCTTTCCATCCGTGTCCTGCTGAGATGTGACTCCTCATCTCCCTATCCCAGGCAGGGATATCCCTGTGGATACGGGATTGGGGGCTCGGGATGAGCAAGGCACTGGTGCTGGAGTC
Organism: Edolisoma coerulescens; assembly: GCA_013397115.1. NCBI lineage: Eukaryota > Metazoa > Chordata > Aves > Passeriformes > Campephagidae > Edolisoma > Edolisoma coerulescens. Next base: position 44,652 of record VWZW01006296.1, read on the forward strand.
GGATCCTTCCCACTCCATTCCTGCTGGGATGGAGCACGGGCACCTGAGTTGTTCCCTTCCAAGACTGCCAAGGACCTGCCAAATCCCTGGAAAACCGCCTGGATGCTGAGCACCCCCCACAGCCCCAGGGCAAAGGCGGCCATTCCCGGCCACTCCCTGGGGCTGATTAAAAAATCCCGTTTCCAGGATTTCCAGTGGAGAAGGGATTTTCTCATTAAACATCCACAAAATACTTCCCCGTGCCCAGCGGAATTTCCGGGGCAGGCGGAGCCACCAAAAACCCCAACTTGGTGGCCCCAAACTGGCTGGCACCTGTTGGGGGGTCCAGGACGTTGTGATTTGGGGTCCCCAGGGAGGAGGGATGAGGAGAAGCTTTGCTGGGTGGGAAAACCCCCTCGGGACCTGCATTCCCGTGGGAGCACAGGGGAAATCCCGGGGGGAATTCAGTGCCTGCCCCGTGCACCTCAGCTGGGTGCAGAGACCCCCCAAAAAATTCCCCAAATTAATAAAATCGGGTTTTTAGGCAGGGTGGGGTGAGGTGTTGCTCTGCCTCGCCACAAACTGGGCAGCCTGACAGAATCCAGGGAAAATTGGACTTGATGGGAGCAGAACTCTTGGAATCGATGGGAACAGGATGAGGGGGTGGAAGCAATCAGCTCTGACACCTCTGCAGCCACAGCGCTGTCAAAACCCATCCCATCCCCTGGAACACGGCAATCCCAATGGAATGGGGTTCTCAGCCCGGGAAAAAAACAGGGCTGGAACTGCTTCCATCAGCTCTACCTGCTCCATGTGTCTTGGGCACCCTTTGGAGAGCACGGAGCGGGATGGGGAATGCTGCTGGAGACTCGCTGGTGGAGCCTGGATTGATTTCCTTCCCGGCGTAATTGGAATCCCGAGGATTTAAAGCCATCCCCCTGCTGTAGGAACGGGCTGTGGGAGCGGGGCTCACAGATGTTTGGCACCAGCGCAGGATCCGCTCTCCCGGGATTCCAGTGCTCCCCGCTCCAGGTTGTGGCTGGGGAAGCAGGAAGGGGATGGACGGGATCCCCTCAGAGATCGAGGATGGCCAGGGAAAGACCCAGGCTCATCATCCTGCGGATGATCCCAGGATCCCAAAGGCTGGGCCCAGGTTGGAAAAGAGCCGATCTGAAATTCGCAAAATCGGATCGGTGCAAATCCTTCGGGTTCTCTGGAGCGAAATCCTCCTCTTCGTGCAGGAACTCGGGAAAATCCGTGCCCAGCTCTCCCGAGAAGCTGCAAATCCCCTCATCGTTCGCAGGGTTATAAACCTGCCCACAACTCCTTAAGTTGCGCTTGGAAACGGGAATTTGATTCCCAGGTCCCCCAGGCACTTCATAACATTCCCTCTTAATGGAGAGTTTTTCATTTTTGGGGAATCCAGCCGGTTTTTACCACTGGAAACCTTCCCCAAAACCTTTCCTTGTGGCTCCCAGCCCATGGCCCAGGAAAATCCCACCTCGTTTCCCAGCAAGAGGCGGGAGAATGGGCTTTTATTCCCCGGAGCTGCTGGGAGAGGTTTGGGATGGCAAGGTTTCGAGGGGAAGCACAGAGGATCGGTGTGGGATGTGTGGGATCAGCCATTCCCTGGGACTGAGCAGCCGTGGCAGAGTTTTGACAAAACTCGTTGTAATTTGTAGAAAACTGGGGATGATAAACGGCAGGAAAAATTCCCAGAGCCCTAATTACGGTTTCACTCCACTACCGAGCAGCTCCGCAGGTTCGGGGCTCCCAGCAGAAGCTTCCAATGGATTTTGGAGGAATTGGGAAGGAAGATCAATGGCAGGGCTGACAAACCTTCTCTTCCTTGTAATTACCGACAGGAATTTAATCATTCCCGTGGGGAAAACCCCCCTCCTCCTTCCCATCTCTCCTCCTGCAGCAGGAATATGAAAGTCCTTTTAATCCCGAAGTTATGCGGGCCTGGCAAGGACCAGCGAAGTTCTCGCTGCCGGAGATAGCCCCGTTCTGGCACCGCGATCCCAGAAAATGATGTCATCCGGGGCTCCTGTGCCAGAGCTTTCCCTTTCTTCTTGGGATTTGTGGCGATGTCAAAGTTCCTCTCTGGAGCAGGTCTGGTTTCAATATTCCATATTTACGTCTTTCATTTCAGGGCCGGAGCCGGAGCCCCCGCCGCTCCCAACCTCGCAGGCGCTGCCGGAAGGAGCGAGGAAGAGGAGCTAGGATGGATCGATGGGCACCATCGGATTCCCAGACCTTGGGAAGCGGCCCTAAAATAGTTCCTGCTCATTTCTTGGGAGCTGTGATTCCCTCTGCTGGTCCCACACCCCTTCCCACAGGGAACACCTCCCTTTGCCAGGAAGGAGCTCGGAGCTGATCCCAAGCCTCGTGCATCCATGAAAAACCCCTGGGAGGTGCAAGACCCAGGATCCCAGAGGATCCACGCCCTGTAGGATGGTGAGGAGCAGAGTTTGCCAAAGATTTTCCTGATCCCAGGAGGAGACAGAAGGCTCGTGGAGATGGATCCACATTCCTTGGGCTGCCTGGTGCTCCCACGGGATAAAGTGGGAATAAACCAGGCAGCTCTGGCCAATCCTGGTCGCCCAAAGCTTTTCCTGCAGGAACACTCCGGAGCCAGCAGGGGATTTGTCTTTGGGCTTCCTTGGATTGCCAGTGCCATATTTTAAAGTTGGGAATGGTTGCCAGCACCCAGGCATGGCCCCTGGAGCCGGTGACGCAAGGTCAGGCTACGGGTGAGGCCGCTCCGGAGCCTCTCCCAAAAACCTGGGGCTTTGGGGAAAGGGATGAAATGTGCTGGGGGAGAAGAAAAAAATCCCAGACAAGTGCTGGAAATCTGCTGGAAAGGGGAGAATAAAATTCCCTCTGGCAGGAACTTGGCTGCTTTTGGGGAATTCCGAAGCCAATGCTCCACCCGGAATGGGCAGCGAAGGGTCCTGTGTCGGTGGGGTTTGGAAGTACATCCATGAGGGATTCCCAGCTTGGATCCTGGATGAATTCCATCCTTCCAGGATGGCCTGGAGACCTCCAGCAAGGCTGAAGGGGGAGGCAAGAAAAACAGCAGAGAGACTCCATGGAAGGATGGTCGAAATTCCCCGAGTTTCACCCGCTGGGTCGATCCCAAGACCCTTCCAAGGAGTTTTGCGCCCCCAGGAACTTCCCTGCCTGGTGTATGTTCCCTTTCCTCCATTCCACCTTGGATGAGTCAGGGCCACCTGGCTCTATCCAGCCTGGGAACCACCTCCAGGAAAAATTCAACACCAGAAAGATCTCCCAGAGCCAGAACTGTCAAACCCCATCTCGCTCCGGGATTAAATTCCCTCCCGCCTCCCAAGCAATAGCAAAACACCAACGTTACGGAAAAGCTGTCAGGAATCCGATTGTTTTCCAAACACCACGGATCCCGCTCCATTCCAAGGAAGGACCTTTTGGGGTTGGAAGGACTGAGCAAGCGCCAAGATTCCCAAACAGAACTCCGTTGTCGGAGGGAACGGGGAAGCGGCTGTGGAACAGGAGTGCCCTGAACGCGGAATTTCAACTTCCAAAAAAAACCCCCAACCCTAAAAAGAGTTAAAGGAACAGCGAACGTTTCATCCTGCCTAATGCGAGGCTGGAAAGGGATCGGCTTTTAAGGGAATTGCCCATAACCACAACAATATTTTGGGGGCTGAGCGGCGCCTAGATTGGGTGCAGATGTTCCACTGGCACTCGCATGCATCCCGAAGGAAAAAAATCCCCTTTTTTCCTGGAGTGCCTGGCGCTCCGGAGTCGCTCGAGCTTTGCAAACGGATTAGGAACACCAATTACCTGCTCTGCCGTCAGGCCGGGCCCAGCTTGGGCCGAGCTTTACAAAGCCCAGGCTCGGGCCCGCCCCGGCTCCCGCTCCTCATCCAGGTGTTTTTTAGGAGCAAAATGCGCTGATTTATCCAAAATCCCAATTCCTCTGTTAACCCTCCGGCTCCCGTTCCAAGCATCCCAGGGCAGCTGAGGCTGGAATATTTTGGGGGTTCCCTGTCCTTTTTCCCACTCCCATTCCAAGCATCTCAGGTCAGATGAGGCTGGAATATTTTGGGTTCTCCCTGTCCGTTTTCCCACTCCCATTCCAAGCATCTCAGGTCAGATGAGGCTGGAATATTTTGGGTTCTCCCTGTCCGTTTTCCCACTCCCATTCCAAGCATCTCAGGGCAGGTGAGGCTGGAATATTTTGGGGGATTCTCTGGTCTTTCGTTGCTGTGGAGAAAGGAGCTGCCTCAACTCTTCCCTTCGCCTTCTCCCATTGATTTTTCCATGGAATTCCCGGGGGCTCAGGCTCTGGATGAGGCAGAGAGGGTTGGGGTCACCTTGACAGCACCAATGGGTTGTTCCAAGTATTCCTGTTCCAAGCTTTGTCTTGTTATTCTCACAGGGAATAGCGCCGGATTAACGCGATCCGGAGGAAATATTCCTGTTTAAACAGAGCCCGGGCACTCGGAATGAAGGACCCGGGCAAAGACGGGGAAAATCCAGCGCAAGGAACTCTTTTATGGGAGACATTCTGCAGGGAATGGCTTTGGAGTGGGAGAGGGATTTTTCACTCTATCCACGGCATTAATTCCAAGGGCTGGGAGCGGACTGGAGCCCGGAATGTGCTTCCCAGGTTCATAAATCTCCACAGGTTTATTGTTCGGGATGAAGCCCATTTTCCTCAGCAAATAACCAGGATCATTCGGGGTTAGAGCCATTCCTCAGGAAATGCTTCATAACCAGCGTTTTTATGGGTATCCGAGGAAATTCCTGTTCCAAGGAACACGGGCCCGTAACTTTTATCTGCCTTTAAAACAAAATCTGTTATCTTTTACGGCCACTTCCAGAGAGTCCCACCATCACTTTCCATAAAATTCAACAACATTCCTCCTCCAGCCTGGAAAATCAAGACCAGAGCTGAGGGGAAAGCGAAAATGTCTTTTTTTTTTTTTTTCAGGAACGTTTTAGGAATTTCGGAGTTGTTTCCATTTCAAAGCCTCTGCGCCCGGCTGGGGCCTGGCAGAGCCCCCTCAGATGCCACCGCTGATTCCTCTGGAATTGCTTTAAAATGGTTCTGGGGGATGAGTTTTCCACAATATCCTCAGCCTCGACCAGGAGCCCGCTTTTCTTGCTGTGTGCAAGCTTCCAAACAAAAGCATTTTCACCCGGGATCATGTTCCAGGTGAATCCACGGATCCCTCCCTTAATTGTCCTGCCGGTTCTTTGCAGGATCCCTGTTGATCCCTCAGGTTTGTGGTGGGATTCAGCCTTGGATCATTCCCATCCCAGGTTTCCTGCTTTTTTGGGGGAATTTTTTGCCAAGAATTTATTCCCTTTTCCAATGCCACCACAAACCAATGACTTTCTCCCTACTTTTTCCCTCACCCCCCTGTTTTTTGGGATAGGGAGAGCCCAATATCCCATTCCCACACAGCTCCGAGCACCACAGGGATCCCACTCTCCTCTGGAGCCATTCCTCCATATCCATTAGCCAATCCTTCATGGAACCACCCCATAAATAACCAGCCATGGGGAAGAGCCCGGGAGCTCATTAAATCCATGGAAGTTTCCTCCGGGAAGCCAGGATTTTACTCTGGTCCTTTGGAATTCTTCGGGAATGGCTCAGGATGGGACACAATCAACAAGAAGCCTCCCGAAATGTTCATTTTACTTGTTGCAATGATCCCACCCAGCCGGAGCTGGGGCCGAAGAGAATGGATTGGATCCCTCGGGAATGGGAAGAGGGATCGGAGCCTCGTGATTGTTTTTTCAGGCAGCGCTTCCCAAAGTCAGGCTTGGGGAGGGGGAGACTCCCACAAACTTCCCCTGCTCCATGGAAAGGGATGGAATGGAAGGGCTGCTCCCTCTCCAAGCAATGCCTCCCCCCCAAAAAATAGGGAATACTGAGCAAGGATAAAAACATCCAGGCAGCTATTGATGGGAATGAGGATTATTTGTAGGAAAGGTTAATCCTCGATTCACTTCATCCTCCGAAGGTTGCTGCAACCTCCGGAACATCCCGCAAATCCTCGGGCTCATCGCTATTGGAAGTGATGCATCAATATTCCACAGAAAATACGGAGCCTCCGAGAAAGAGATGAAGAGGGGGTTTTTTGGAATTGTAAAAACCCGGCATTTCTCCAGCCAGGAATATGATTTATGGAGTGAAAGCCGGGATAGATGGGAAATAGGTCACTGATAAATCAGGAACCAGCTCAGTCAGGACATGGAAAAATGCTTAAGCAGGATGAATTTTCCCAAATTAAGCCAGGCTCTTAAATTTCCTTGGATCTTGGCTAATAACACTGATAGGCTGGATATTCCAGGGGAGATGGATTCCCGAGCGGAACGCGCTCCATCCGCTGGAAAATCAGGCGGCAGGCAGCTCCAGGGTCCTTAGCCTTCCATAGGGATAGGCCAGCCTTCCACAGGGATAGGTCCTGAGCCCTGGAATTCTCTGCCCTCTGGGAAATGAGGGATCCAAAGCATCAGAATGAGCCCACTGATCCCAGATATTTCCTGTATTTTCTTCCCTCCAGAGTGGGGCAGTCAGGGAATATTGAGGATGAGCAGGGTGTACAGATGAGATGGTGATGATCCATCACAGGATCCCGAAGGAATTCCGGCTACTTCCTGGAATTATGCGGGAAATTTGCATTAACATGCAGGTGCTTGTGGAAGCCCTTCATCCATAAATCCTGGGAAAAGGCAACGGAATTCCAGTTGCTTTAACTGGTAACATCCCAGAATTTATTTTAATAGGGATACATTTTAAACTGGAATAAAATCAGACTATATTTAAATATTAATCAATTAATTCATTAATCAATTAATTAATCCAATGTAATTTAATATTTTCCATAATTAATTCCAAAATTAATTTAAGCATTGTTGGTATTGACTCACCTGGTCCCGCTTTTCCCTATGAACTTCCCACTTGGAAGGAAAAAGATGGCAGGAAAATGGGGAAATGCTTCCCAAAGCTCCCTTGGAGCAAAATTGGGATGGGCCGTGCATTCCCGGATTCCAAGGTGTCCAAGGAGCACTGGAGTTAATTAAAGCACCTGGAAGGAGCCAGATCTCGGGATAATTCCTCAAAATCCCTTGAAACCCTGGGAAATGCCAACAACGAGTGCTGGGAGGAGCTGGGATTCGTAATCTCCCGGGATTAAATTCCCCCATTGATCCATGTGGGAGCACGGCCTGGATAATCCCTGAATCCCAGAGCGGCAACACCAGGGCGGAGCCGCCCTTTTAGGGAAGGATCGTTTTCCACAGGAAACTTTCCCAGCAAAGGGACCTCAGGAATCATGCTTTGGCCAGGAGTGCGTCGCTTCCCGTCTGGAATGATGTGGATTCCCAGGAATGGCGGAACCTCTGATCATTGCAGTGGTTTGCAGGGAACCCCAAATGCAGGGAATGGGAAGGATCTTAAAGCTCATCCCATTCCATCTTGCCATGGACACCTCCCACTATCCCAGGGTGCTCCAAGCCCCATCCAGCCTGGCCTTGGACACTTCCAGGGATCCAGGGGCAGCCACAGCTTCTCTGGGAATTCCATTCCAGTCCCTCCCCACCTTCCCAGGGAAGGATTTTTCCTTATTATCCTGCCTAACCCTACCTTGAGTCTCCTTCCTCTCTACTTCCATGTGTTGTCCCATCATCCAAGAAGGCTCCTCCCCCCGTCCCCATTCCCATCCCAAGGAAGGAGCACCAGGATCTCCCCCCACCATGAAAGCTTTGGAAAAGCTGAGCCCATAATGGAATTGCTGGCCAAAAAACCCCAGCCCATGCTGAATCCCAACTTTTTTTTGGGAAAATCTCTCCAATCCCAACCATGTCACTTTGGGTCAACCTGAACCACCCCCAGGGCTTTGTTTGGTTTTCCCGAACAATTGAACTCTTTTGTCCCTTAATTTGGGTCAAACCGGGAATAAACAAACGTTTTTGGGAACAAAAGGTTTTGCTTGGGAAATGTCAAAAGTTTTACGGGGCCCGCAGTGAAATGTTTTGACATTCCCTCATAAAAGAAAGGGAAAATCCGTGCTTTTCCCGAGCTGGAATCAATAGCCGGGTTTGACCCCGAAGTGTGAAGAGTTCCTCTTTTCTTCTGCAATCCCGGTTTTTAATGGAATTGTGTTCCGTGGCCAAAGGAGAAATACCCTAAGCCAAAGCAAACTTCTCCTCCAGAATCCCTGCAGGATTCCAGGTGGGATCTCATCAGAATTCCCACTCCCCTGCTGCAGGATCAGCCTGGGATTGGGGGATTTCTGGGCTGCCAAAAAAAATCGCCCCACTGGCGACATATTCCTGCCTTTTTTTCCCCTCTCCCTGACTTCTTCCCTGCGCCTGACAAATGGACAGAAATCCCGGGATGAAAGAGAAGGACGGAGGGAGAGAAGGGAAAACAAGGAGAGCTTTAAGGATAACAAATGGAATAAATCTCATCAGGAAATAATCAAAGGGAATGTCCCTTGTTCCAGATGCTGGAATGTTTGGCAAATCCCACGGGAAGAGAAAGGTATCCTGGACTGAGTTGCCATCCTTGGGATGCTGGGGCTTTCCAAGCTGCAGAGATGGATTTGGGGCTGGAAAATCCTGCAGGCTCGGAAACCTGGGATGCAATTCCCGGTGATTTGGGACTTTACCCTGTATCCCAATGTTTTGCCAGGTACGGCCACAGCAGGTGGGGCTGAGGCTGACGATGATGGGTGTTTTCCTCCCCACAAAACCTGGATTTAGCTGTTTTCCCTGGAAAACCCTGCTGTGAAGGAGCACCCCCCCCCATTCCCAGCCATCCCAGTTTCCCCAGCAAAGCTGGGAGCGTTAATTGGATTTTTCCAAAACTTCATTTTTCCCGACCATGACATCATTTCCTCGCTGCTTTCAGTGGACGGATCCAACAAATGTTTCCTATTTTTCCTCGGGATTCAATCCCGAGATGGGCTCCGGCCTTGGCAGGAATTGAAATTTATGGCATTTAGGGACATTTATTTTCATTTCCAAGGAAAGGCTGAGCTGCACAAACATTTTTCATCCCGGTTTTTTTTTTTTTATTCACTCCGTGCACCACTTTTCCCTGCCGTAGGAATTATGAGATGTCTGCTTCCAGAGCCAAGGGAAAAAGGAAAAAAAAAAAAAAAAATCCCCGTTTTTTCAGGGGGAAATGCATACAATTAATATCAGTTTACACATCTGGAATAACATCAAACATCTGCATCCCGGGGATTCCTCGGGACATATGTCCTGGAAGGGCCATAAAGAGCTGTTTAAGGACCTTGTAACAGCTTTTATTAAGGAATATTATCCAATATTAAAGATTTCTGGGAATAAGAGCTCTGGAAGCACCACTGGAGCTTCCTTCACCCAGGAAATGAATTTTCCTGATAAAAATGAAAAAGCTGGAGTGGATCCTTGGCCAGTTCCAAAAAAAAGTGTCTACTCCAGCTCATCCAAGCTGGATAAGCTCTGGAAGAGCTGCTGGTGAAGGAATGCCTAAGCAGGGCTGAAAATTCCGGGGTAAAAAGGCAAGAGGTGCTCTGTAATCCCAGAGAAAACACCTGGAAGTGTTCCAGGCCAGGTTGGATGGGGCTTGGAGCAACCTGGGATAGCGGAAGGTGGACCTGGGTGGGATTTAAGGTCCTCTCCAACCCCAGCTGTCTGGAATGCTGGGATTGCAACCCCTCCGCGTTGGGAATTCCCATCTCCAGCCAAGGAATTTCGCTTCCCAGCCCCTCCAACCCGGGGGTGACTCTGCTCTAATCCCACCTCAATTCCTGAGGCTCCAGGCCGTCAAATCCAGGTCTTACCTCCTCAGGAAAAACGACTGGAAGTGCTCTCAGCCACCCCCTTGTCTTCCACAGGGTTTATTTCCCTCTTTCTTCCCTTCCAGGATTTGGCTCCCTGAAAGAAGGGGGTAGGAATTTCAGTGCCAATAAAGTTTTATATCCTTTCCCTAATATCTACTTATTTTCACATGGATTTTTTTCTCCAGCCGTGGGGTACCTGAGCCTGCAGGGGCGTAAAGGATTTACTGGCAAATATTTGGGATGGGGGAAGGAATTCCCCCCTTTCGTCTCCTCGTAAAAGTTTTAATAAAATCAAATTATGGAGCATTTAGAGGGAAATTAATCTTTAATTTTACTGGAATACCAGAATATTGCCAAGCTGGCCCGGCATCTCCAGGAATCAAGGAGTGAGCAGAGGAATAAATGGACTTAACCAGGCTGGATTCCCGAATTTCCCACTGCCCGGGGGGATGGGAATGCTGGCCCCATCCTGAGCAGGAGCCAGGAAAAGCCTGGGACAGAGACTGGGATCTGGCAGGGAAAGCTCCTGCCCCTCATCCCCTTCCCATTGTCCGCATGCCAGCTATCCAGGGATCAGCATTCCCAGGAACTGTGCTCCACGGTTGCCCATCCAAAGCATCTCTGGATTCCTGATCCCTCTCATGGTCCTGGTGGAAGAGCAGCATCTCCCAAGGGTGATCCCAGCTGCCCTATGGAACCACCTTTCTTTCCCAAATAATTCATGCTGGGCCAAAGCCAGGTGACGTCCAGGTAATTGTGGGAATGAGGAGCTGGAATTTCAGCCACAGGCAGGAAAAGGTGGATAGCTGAGGGGATGGATCACGGCGAGTAAATCCACCCGGGACAAAGAGATTTTATTCCTGTTTCCTTTAATAGAGAATTCAGGGATCGGGACTCAGGGATTAGGATTCAGGAACTGTGAGGAAGCTCTGCTGCAGAGCCAGGGCTTTCCAAGATATCCCGGAAAAAGGAGGTTCTCTCTTCCAGCCAGGAGAGGAGACGGAATTCCTGTCAACGACCACATGGCAGGGATGGAGAAGACCCAGTGGCAGCTCCAGGAGGGTGGAGACAGGGTCATGGGATCATGGAACAGGTTGGGTTGGAAGGGACTTAAAGCCCGTCTCATCCCAGTCCCGGCCATGCGAAGATATTCCCATCATCCCATGGTTTTGGGACAGCAGGAATTGGGAACAAGCCCTGCCAAACACTGGGCCCGTGGGTCCTCCATCCTTCCAGCCCAAATTCCTTCAGCCATGAAAAAGGGAAAAGCTGGATCTGCCTCCTGTTTCCAATCAAAGCCTGTTTTGGTTTGGGAAATCCCAGCAAAAGCCATTCCTTATTTATGGACTGCAAACAACCCGCTTGTGTTATGATCCCAAAGTCATTAGGCATCACATTGGATATTCAGATGGATTAATTCCATATATTCCGCGTATTCCATGAAAACCAGGGGGGTAGCAGAGGGGCCCGACTCCAGGCTGCCTTTGGAGATATTGGCTGCAGATAATCCAAGCTTTTTTTGATTAAAACGGAGGAGAATTTGAATAGGAATGCATTGTTTGGAATCCATTTCCATCGGGCTCCGGAAGAATTCCCGCTCGGAGATAGATGTGGTTCCACTTAACAGGCGAGGGATTAAAAAAAAGCCCCGGGGTTGGGGCTAATTCCTGTCATTATGCGTTTTCGGGGAGTATAAATGGATTCGGAGTAATGGGGCTGATTGGAAAATGACCTGGTTGGGATGGGAAAAGGAAAGGGGCTGTTGGAAAACCGTTGGGATTCCGCGGGATGCTGAGGGGCTGCCTCAATCCAAACGCTGATTGGAAAATTGTGGCTTTTCACAGGCTGGCATTTGATCCATTAGGAGCGGATTGGCTTCGCTCCCGATGTTTTCCTTGCGCGCGAATAGCATGAAATGAGCATGTGTCGGGCATTACTCGGGATAAACACGGGAAAAAGGGAACGGGGGAGGGAAGCGGCGCCTCTAATTGGGAAAAGAAGCCGGAATAACCCAAAGTGATTCCACGTCACGCTGGTGGCACTGGGAGGAGGATCCGGCCCCTGGAATGCGGTGATGGAAAATCTCGGCTTTATGAGCTGAGCCCGTCCAAGGATTGCTCCGCAGGGACCAGGCGGGATGGCTTTGTCTGCCCCGCGCTTGCGTTATCCCGGGGACAGGGATCCTCCGGCTTCCCTCGGAGGACTTTTCCACATTCTAATTGTTCGGAAATTGTTCGTAAAATTAAGGAGCTTGGAAGCGAACGAGGGAAGCCGGGCGGAGGCGCTCCACGGAGAGAGCTGCGGCCATATGGAACGAGTTAGGCTGGGGAGGCAGCGAGGAGCACAAATGAGTTCAAGAGACATCCCGATTTATTTCTGGAGAAGGGAAAGGCACCGGGAGCGTGGAGGGAAGCGGGAGCTGGCTTTAGCAGGGATTTAGGAAAGGAAGGGGAGCTTGGAGCGAGGACATTTACAGGGAGAGCACTCGGAGGACGTTTTTCCAAGGATTTCCCGGTTTTATTGACTTTTGTAGTGTGAGACCATCCCTGAAGCACAGAATTTCAGGGAAATTTCAGCTGGAAAAATGCTTTATCCACGGGGAGCATGGCTTTTATCCTGCTCCTCTCCCAGCCTTATCCAGAGCCGTGCCAGGCGCAAATCCCGGGAATTCCCAGTTTGCCACAAAAACCTTTACACTGAGGACTGGGATACCTCCAGCCATTCCTGGTGTCCAGGAGGCCACTTCCAATGTGGTGGGAGCTTCCAAAGAGATCCCTGCCAGTCTCCCTCCCTGGAGAACAGTGGCACTGGGAAAGGGTGGCAGAAAAGGAGTTGGAGATATCCCAAAATCCATGGATTGAGCCCAGCGTCCCTCAGGGACTCGCGATGGCTCTGTGGGGGCATCTGGTGGCCAAAAGATTCTCAGGCATTCACCTGGCAGCGGCTCCCCACAACAGGGCTTGGAAATCCTGAAGGATGGAGTGGGAACATCCCCTCTTCCCTTTTTAACGGGATAAGCCGAATTCCAGCATGTGGGAAGGGATTTATCCCACCCTCAGGAGAAGGCACTGCTGGACATCCATGCCTGGGATGAGGAAGGACTGGAATGATTAAAAGGAATATAAAGGGGGAGCATGGCATCTCCTGAAAATTGAGATGCATTGGAGCTGAATTAAAGCGGGAGCTGATGCTACTCCAGGCACTTCCCAGCCTCCAGCCTCATTCCCAAACTGGCCCATTCCCACCTAGACTCCCCACAAAGTGGAACAACTGAGGATTTTCAGCCCTTCCAGGTGAATTTGAGTGAATCCCGCTCCCTCTGAAAGTTGTCCGCGATCTCCTTGGAAGGAATGCCAAAAAAAAAATCAAACAGTGACACCTCAAGCTTTAAAATCCTTGGAATGATTTCCTCCAAAGCCTTTCTCCAAACAGCTTAACCTCCCATTGGAAATGGGAGCCACTGTTTACTTGGGTAAATAAAGTGTTTTCCATGGATCTCCTGGCAAACAGATTAAAGGATTACGCTAAAGTCCTTTCCAAGTTTTCCTATTGGGGTCCCGGAATCTCCGTGTTCGATCCCGACCCCGCTGCCAGGGCGGAAGGGGAATTTTTTCCCATCAAGTACATCCTAAAAAAGGAGATTTTTAAGGATTTATTCAGTTTATCTTCCCTGTTCCCCTCTTCACACAACATTCAGAGCACAAACAGGACTCGGCCATGAAGAATTCCCGTTAAAATTCCCAATCTGGGAAGAATTTATGTGATTTCTAATAATAAATAGAACATTAATAAAGCAGAGGAATAAATTTTCCTCCCTGTCAGGGGCGTTTTGGCACTTGGTAATTTGGGTCCATAAATGGCTTTCCGAATGATTAATGCGATGTGGACGTGGAGAAATATTCCTTGGATTTCCAGGAGCCGGGATATTGATGTTGTGGCGTTTGAAGGGCTCCATCCCGAGGAGGGATTGTCCCATTTATAACCACTCCAGCCGGGAATGAAAGGGCTTTGATGTTGAATATTTCTTAAATGCTCTCCTGGATGGAAAAGCAGCACTTTCCCCTCATTTCTGGCTGCGGAATTCCTCCCTGTAGCTGTTGGAATGATGGTTTCTGGAATGGGCAGGGGAGGAATCTGGATATCAGTGGCTTGGTTTATTTTAGGATTTTTAGCATTCCCGATAACTTTGGCTTCCTTTGGAGTAAAGGGAGACTCCAAACAGCCGGATTTAGCTCTTGGATTATGGAGCTGTGGCTGCCCCATCCCTGGAATTCTTCAGGGCCAGGTTGGATGGGGCTTGGAGCAACCTGGGATAGTGGAAGGTGGATGGGATTTAAAGTCCCTTCCATCCCAAAGATTCCTTGGTTTCTAGTATTCCCTGCCTTTTGAAAATACCCAAACAAAAGCCACAGACAGAACAGGAAACGGGGATGGAAAGCCTGGAATGCTGTCATGGAGCTGCTCCATCACAAAACCGGTAGGAATATTGGGATGCAATGATTTGAAAGGAGCCATTCCCACTCCTATCCAGGATTTCCATGAGCAAATTAAAGCCAGGGCATATCCCAAATTATTTTGGATAAACCAGAAGGGGAAAAAAAGATAGAAGAAAAGGATGTCCATGTTTGGATGGAATGAAATTCCCTGGTTCTCTCCTCATGACACCAGGTTGGTGCCCAGCTCCAAACTTTTTCAGGATCTTTACGGAATTCCCCCAAAACCTTCCTAATCAGTGGGTTTTCCTTCAGGCCAGGAGTTTTCCAGGTCTGAAACTGATCACCCCTGGGAATGCTTCTCCCTGAGGGCCCTTTCCATATTTTATTCATTATGGAAGATATTTATGTATAAAAATACATTTTAATTTTACAAAATAACATTTTTCCTGTATAAAATAACTGGATTAAATCCACAATGGATCAGATTTTCCATTAAAATGCCCTCCGTTTTCCTGGGTGAAATTATCCCAGCCCAAAACATCTCCCAAATAAATTTTTATCCTTTGAAACTGATTTAAAAAATAATTTAAAAAAAAAACCAAAACCCTTTGGAGCACAAAACCTGCCCTGAAAATAATCAGCTTTTAAGTGGCGTTGGAAGCAGCCCCTAAATCCACGGGAGACAGGATTTTTATTGGAATTTGGATAAAAAGATGGAATGGTTTTTAATCTACGAGAGGTTAAAGTCACCATCTGAAGTTGGTTTGGGTTTTTTTTTCCCATATCCTAGCGTTTTTTTTTTTTTTCCCCTCTTTAAACAGATCCCGCTCATTTAAAAATTCATAAATAAGGGAAGGTCGTCAGAGCCCACTCCATAAAATATTTGGGTCACCTTCCAGGGAGCTGCCAGAGCCTTTTCCAGGGTTTTTTGGGCAATATTTTATGGGGCTGTCAGCCTTATTACAGAACGATGGCCACTGGAATTCCTTCATCCATAAATTCCCCTCGCCATGGACATTTCCACCTTCATTAGGAGGAGAAGGAGGAACCACAGAGGCTTTTGATGAACTGAGGCTGAAGGGGGAAAATTCCAGCAGGGCCGGGTTTGGGATGGTTTGATCCCAGATATTCCAAGCTGGAGGAGCTCAAAGCGTGTGGAAATTTTTTGGCCAGGTATTCCAGGGATTTTAGGCTGGACTTAAAGCCTGGGGCAGGTTAGGGCTGGGCAGTGCTGGGGAAAGCAGTGGAGCCGCTCTGATTTGCAATCCCGGGATAATATTCCAGATACCCATGCTCATATATCCATATATCCATGGATTTAGGATCACATTTTGGCACCTTGGGCATTTAAGGCTCGACAGTGAAAAGAATGGACAAGGAAACCACAGAAATTCCAAATTCACAGAACTATCCCCAAAATCCAACACTGTCCACTTTTCCCAGGGAGCGAAGAGCCTGAAGTTGGAAGAGCTCCCAAATACCGCACATGATATCTTGGAGAAGCTGGAATTCCATAGATTATTCTAATTGGCTGTGCCAAAAATGAAGTGACCCCCTGTGTTCCGGCTGTGCTCCCGTTTGGCTGGAATCCCACAATCTGGAGAATCCAACCAAGCGCCCTTGGAATAATTATTTTAAGTCCATTATTCCAGGTTTTTAAGATAAATCAGAGAAATTCAGGAGGGGAAGCCTCTGGCAGAGGACGAAAAGCTGGAGGCGGGATGGAAGAGGAGCTGTTATTGCTGGAAAACCAAGGAAAACAAACAATGAAATTCCCACAAAAATAAGTGATGACATTTGCATCCATCACTGGGAATCTGGCCATGGAACGCGTGGCTCTGCTCCAGCCCAGAGCGTGCTCGGGAAGGATGGAGTGCAGGATTGGGCAGGATGGAATCTCTAGCTCGGGAAGGATGGAATCTATGCCTTGGGAAGGATGGAATCCATGGTTTGGGAAGGATGGAGTCCATGGTTCGGGAAGGATGGGATCCATGGCTTGGCAAGGCTGGAGTCCATGGCTTGGGAAGGATAGGATCCATGGCTTGGGAAGGATGGAGACACCTTGGAGGGACCAGGAAGGAGCAGGCCGAGCTCCAAATTCCTATCCTGCTCCATGGAAGGGAATAAACCTGGATTAAACCTCCAAGGATGTGAGTGGTGGATGCAGAAATCTCTGAAATTGTTCCAGGGCAGGTTGTATAGGGCTTGGAGCAACCTGGGACAGTGCAAGTGTCCCTGCTTCCATGGACATGGAATGGGATGGTCCTCAAGGTCCCTTCCAACCCAATCCCAACCCATGCCAGTGTCTCATGGATGATGGAGAGGGATTCATCCCTAGGGAATGGGGGTTGGAGCTGGGATACATCCAGCCACTTGTCGCTAATTCCTTCTACTGGCTATGGAGGCAGGAATTCCCGGGAAGGGGCTCCGCGGTGGGGCTGGATGAGGAGACCTCTCCACACCCTTTCCAGTCTGATTTGTCAGGGATGCCTCCTGCGTGGAGAACCAACCTTCTGGAATGTTTGGATAACTCCACAACTCCCCGCCTTGGCAGCGGTTCCCGACCAAAACACCGACAGCTGGATCCCATTTCTCCGGGCTGGGAAGAGGAGAGCGAGGTCAGAAGATGGATGGATGTGAAAGTTGGGATGAAATGAGTTGTTGGAATAGATCAGGAATCGGCCGGAGCTGAATTAAAGTCACTTAAAGCTGATTTAAGGGAGCCTCAGGAATATTCCCTGCCTCCGGAGAGGGCTGGATGAGGGATTGGATTCATTGAAGCCAAGCCCTTCCAGCCACAAGAGTCTGGGATTTGCAAAGGCACAGGAAAAGCTCTGGGTGCATTTGTAACCACCCACCCCAGTCCAGGCCATTCCAATGATCCTGAGGGCCAGACGGGATCACTGGAGCATTCCAGCACCCTGGGAGAAAAATATCCTATTTATTGCCCAGTTTTCCTGCTCTTGCCGAAATTTTCATGCTCCTGTGGATCCTTCAACCTGGGCTTAAGCTGCAGCTCCAAATCTCCCAAATCCCACTGGCTACGGAGGGAAAGGGAGGATTTTCCATTCTAATTCCCTTGGAAAAGCCATCCCTTTTATCCAAGGGATCACCAAACCACTGGGATTTTCCCCAGTTGGACTGGGATATTTGGGCGATATCCAGAGGCAAGGGATACCTTTGGATCTTTTGCACATCCCAGGGAGCCGCCACTCCAAAAGGAAAAAACCCAGGGATGAAGTGTTGAGAGAGGGGAGGGAATTCATCCTTTGCAAGGGGTTTTTTAGGGAATAACTTTTGGGTTGTGCTTTGGAACAGGTTCCCAGAGAAGTTGTGGATGCCCCTGGATCCCTGGGAGTGCCCAAGGCCAGGTTGGGCAGGGCTTGGAACAACCTGGGATAGTGGAAGGTGTCAGGGTTGGAATGGGATGGGATTCAAGGTCCCTTCCAACCCAAACCAGCCTGGAACTCCATTATTCCAATCCACCACTAAATCCCTAAATTCCCGTGGGAATTCGCCCCATCATCCATGTGCCTCATGCTCCAGGAATCCGCTTCCATGCACTGCTCATTCCCAAAAACCTTCTCCATGTTTCCAGGCACCATCTACCCCGGGATCAGCCCTGGGACTGTGTGTCTGCAATGTTTCATCGCTCCAGCACAGCTGAAAGCACTCGGAGTTCCCTAGGATTGTCCTTGGAATTGCAGCCTGGGTGGGAACGGCAGTTTGGAGGGAAAGGGATCCCACTGCCCGGTTTTACCCTTTGGATCCATTTCGTGAAGATGCTCCAGTTTTCTGGGATAACTCATCTCCATGGCTGCTTGGATAGGAGCATCCTTCTGGTGTCGGATGCCTGATATTCCCGGCATGGTAATTCCCGGGAACGTCACCTTCCCAAGGCTCCAGCCCACAGGATCATGCCCTCAGAAGACTTCCTGAAATCCAGGGATGTATTCCAGCTTTTTTACGCATTTTGTTTATTTTTACTCATTACCCAGCTACCAAATAAATTAAAAATATTCCCAGGTCTCATCTTAATCCATAAGGAATCCCATCCTTCATTCCCTTATCCCTGTGATGCCCGGCATCCCACAATCCACCCTCTTGGCCACTCTCCAAGGTGAGGGGTATCCCAAAGGGAATTCACCCCCTCCTGACCATGGATTTGAACTTCCAGAGCAGCAAATCCCTCTCTTTGTCCCTATTTTCCACCGCCCCACCAGGAATATCCCAAATCCCACTCAGTGCTGTCAGCACAGTGAACATTCCTGGTGGGATGGAAACGCCGCTCCCACGCCGTGTCCCAGACAGCTCCCGATTCCCCGGACACCCCGGGAAGGTTCATTAAAGCCGTCTCTGCTTTCCCCTCATCCCAGTGTCCGTCTCCGAGAAAGAAGGGCAGGGAAAATCTGTTCCCTTTCCAGACCACACAAGTGCAAAAGGGGCTGGAAAACGACTCTCTCTGCCCTCCGCCTCCATTTTAACAGCTCTCCAAGGAAAAAAAGGTCAGGAGTTCACGGATGGCAGGAAAGACCTACTGGGAACTCGGCTTATCCCAAACATTCGCCGCACCATTCCCGATTTATAACAACCTCCAACAGGTTGAGCTTTCCCCCCTCGGAGCTGGATGAGTTTTCCATCTGGGATGTATTTTTAGTGCCTGGAACACTGTCCTCTCCCCGCTCCCAACATGTCAGGAGCTGCTCCGCGCTCCCGGATCCCGATAATTATTTTAGCAGCTGTATGGGAACGTCGGGAAGCGTTGTCGGTTCAGCCCAAATTGATCCTGGTCAATCAAACGCCTGGAAAAAGCTGTGGATAAATCCATGATTTCATCACCTCCAGCCCGCTGACCCCCAGGAACGGGAGTGATCTCACTCCACGTGTTGATGTGTCCCGGGAATAAACGAGCTCCCGAGCCGTGCCTCTGGAATAAACTAAAACAATCGGAATGTGCAGGAAGGAAAACACTGCCCGTGGTGAGCTCCGCTCCCCCAAACCCACGGCTCGGCTGCTCCGGCCATAAATTATCCCTAATAAATCTCCTCGGATGTTTAATGCCATCTCTCTCCTGCCAGAAGGGGGGATTCGGGAACAGGCTGGACGAGGGGCTGAAATTCCTTGGGAACGTGGAAGCCTTTATTTGTTTTCCTTCCGAGCCTTTTAAATATCCCTGCGTTATCCCTCGAGCAGATGTCCAGAGAGAGGCTCCCGACCCATTTAAACCTTTTTGGGGGGTTTTTTTTGGGAATAAAGTCCAGTTTGGGCTTGGATTTGCTGGCCAGCATCTGGCAAAACTCGGGAATGGGAATGCGGAGCTTTAATGGCTCCAGGGTGTGACTTTCAACGGCCACACCGAGGAAACGAAGATAAATTAAAGGTAATTGGGGCCGTTAACGGCTTTCCCAGCCCGCACATCTGGAGCCCAGGAGAATCCTTGGAAAAACGTTACACTCGGTTCCTGTTGCACAGCCCGGCCGCCTCCAGACTCCTTCCACGCTTTTTTTTAGGGACAAAAATCCATCTTTCAGTGTCCAAAGCCAACACGAGGATGGAGGTTCTGATTTTAATCCTTGGCAGACTTGCAGCTTTATAGAAATTATCCCAAATCCACCCAACAATCCCAAATTCCCCTTTTCCAAACTTCCAAGCTGCCCGAGCAAGGAAAGGCCACACAAAGACAGTTCCCGCTCCTGAGGCTGGGAATCCATGGAACTATAATTCCAATAAATATAGGGAAGTAAGTGGTCACAAATCCTGGTTGAGCCATGCTTGGTGTTTCCCACCATAAAATCCCAGTCCCTGGAAAACCAATGGATAAAAGCTCCTGCGTTATGTCCAGGAATGGACACATCCCTCTTTTTAAGCCAGTCATGGATCCAGTCTGGAATTATCCCGTGGAATTGCCGCAGAATTTTTAGGATGCTGCTGCAAACCCATCCATAACCTCGGATCCATCCCCTCCAAGGGGGATTCTTGGTGCAGGTGGATGAGTCCAGCCCAAATCCTTAAGATTGCAAGGAAAAAGCGGAGCCTTGGAGGATGGGAAGTGGGAATAAAAATCAGGGAAAGGAATAAAAACCAGGGAAAGGAGCAAAAACCAGGGAAAGGAATAAAAATCAGGGAAAATCACCTTTCCAAGCATCCCCAGATGTCTGAATTAATTAATGAATTAATCAATTAATATTCCCTCACCCTATTTACTCTCCAGTGGTTTGGGGAGCCACAGCAAACAAATCCAAGGAAATAACCAGTTCTTGGGAAGCAAAAGAGGGCATCAAAGGATAAATGGGAGCATCTCTGATACTTTTGCCAGAGTGGGAAAATTTAGGGACTTTTAGGCCAGGAAATGGAGTATAGGATAAAATTCGGGATAAGCCCAGAGGATTTGTTCCTTGGGCTTGGGATTTGCTCCTCCAAAATCAATTACTGGGAAAAGGGAAGATTTTTCTCCATCTTCTCTTATCGCCTCCAGCTCCAAGGACAAAACCTGGACCCTTCCACCTTCCCGAAATTTTGCCAAACTTCCAGAGCCACCAAAAAAATCTCAACCTGAGGTTTTCCAGTCCTGTAATCCATGATTCCTAACAAAAAACCCTGGAGAAAAGCCATTGGTTTTCTGATTTCTCCCCCGCGTTCCTGGCAGGTTTGGGAATGTTCTGTACTTTTGGGATCAGGTCCAGATTAGTTGTGTTGAAATGGAGGAAAACAGGGATTCATCCCAAAATGTGGGGGTGGGGAGGAGCAATCCAGGTCTTTCCTTGTTTCTCCTCACTAAACAAAGGACATGGAGGGGCTGGAGCGTGTCCTGGGAAGCGAATAGAGCTGGGAAGGGGCTGGAGCACAAGGAGGGAGCTGGGAAAGATCAGCCTGGAGAAAAGGAGGCTCCAGACGAACATTCCCGCTTCCCACAACCCAGGTGCAGCCAGGTGGGATCAGGATCTGCTCCCAGGGAATGACAGGACAGGAGGGCACAGCCTCAAGCTGCTCCAGGGAAGCTTCAGGTGGGATATTGGGAAAATTCCTTAAAAAAATTGTCCAGCCCTGGCAGGGATTTCGGTAGCACCTGGGAATGTGATTCCATGATTCTCCCACCTTGTGCCATGAGAATCTGCTCAGCAAACCCAGGCACATCCCAGCTGCTGGATAATCCGGGAAGAGCTCCAGGCTCCACTCCCGCATCCCACAGAATTCCTGGCTGGCTCTGTTTGGGGTTAAGGATTGTTGGTTTAGCCCTGGCAGCCCCAGGAGCTCCAAAAGCATCGGCTGTATCCAAGGAAAACACAAGGCAAGCTTGGAATTCAGGCAAACACAACACTAAAAATAGCAAATCCCCGACTCTTCTCATTTCTCTTCCCATTTTTTACTCGGGGTCTCTCCAAGTTTTTCCCTCCACTGCAGCATCCCGGGGGTTCAATGCTGTTCAAACTGGTTGTGTGTTAAAACATGGCCCAAAATCCAGGGATCTGACCCAAAATCCAGGGATTTAACCCCAAACCCAACCAAGGAATTTGCTAAAGTGGCCAAAGCTGGGATTGTGGCATTCCCAGAAACAGTCTGGCATGGGAAGGGGTTGGATTTGTAGGATTAAGTGTTTGCACTGCTCTGGGTAATCCCAATATTCCTGGAACAGCATCCCAAGAATGAGGGATGCTGCAGACATCCCCACGGAGCATCATGGCAATTCCCTGTGTCCCTGCTCTATGGAATCTCATGGATGCACCCAGAGAATGGGGATCAATTCCCAGCTCCTGGATGACTCCGGAGCACCTGATCCATCCCTGTCAGCATTCCAGGTTCCTCCACCTGCAGCTCCCGATGGAATGATTGCCTTTGAAACGGGCACTGGGACACACCCCGTGCTTCCTGAGAAAACAGGATGGAAGGAATGCGGGAATGAGATATTCCTTGGCTCTGCACTCCCACTCTCCCTCTAAACAGCACCTGCTTCCCAGAAAAACACAAATCCCTTAGCACGTGGACATCCTCAGGATGGATATCCATCATCCCTCGGAGCCAGGGAAAAGCTCCGGCATCCTTTGGCATTGGCATTCCACAGCTGCGCTTCCCTGCTTCCATCCCATGCCGTTGGATCAGGGTCTATCTTTCCAGCTCCACGGAAAGAGCCCTTGGGGAGGCGGCAAACGCCAGCCGGAGTTTGGGAAGTGGAATGCCAGAGGGAAAACTTGGAAGGGACCTTAAAGACCCTCTCCTCCCAAGCCCTGCTGTGGACAGGGGCACATTCCACCATCCCAGGTTTTTCCAAGCCCCGTCCCACCTGGAACTGGACACTCCCAGGGATGGGGCATCCACAGCTTTTCCAGGGCCTCTCCACCCTCACAGGGAAGAATTCCCTCTCAACATCCCATTTATTGGAACGAATTAATATTTCATTCCAGCCATGGAAAACCTCGGCCCTTCCCCTCCTCCTTCATCCATCCCTTGGTGCTCCCGAATTTTTATGGACAGCAGCCAGGCAAAGGGACCTGCCTGGAATCCCGGGAAACCTCTCTGACAAGGAAAGATCAAAGGCTCCGTTTCCCCCCGGATATTGGGCTCCACGTGCCGGAGGCGGGAGAGGACGGATTTACAAGGGAAAGGATGAACTCCAGCCAATGGATTAATGCAGCACTCAATTCCAATGAAACCCTGGAGCGGGACCCAACACATTCGGGATAACGCATTCGGGAGGGGCTGCCAGAAGGAACATCCTGGGAAAACAACGGTGACATGGAAGAATTTGGGAATAGGACCAAAGTAAGTTTAGGACGAGGTGCTCTTTTTGAGCTTCTCCTTGGGAATTTTTATCTGCTCCCAAAGACTTTAGGGAATTCTGGGCTCTGCTCCCCACTTCTCCTGTGTTTGCATTTAAAGGGATCCATCTGGAATGGTGTCCTTTGACCTCGGCACAGCCCAAGGCCAAGAACAGCCCCCTTTCCACTAAAAATACAATTTTCAAGGAAAAATCCAATTTATTTCCACACAGATGTTTTATCCTGGTCATCCTTTGAGCAATTCCCTTTTTGGTAGTAAAAATTACAGGAAAATCCAACGAAACCCTGCAGGATTTGTTCCCAAATCCTAAGTTTTGTAGCTGACGCATCCCCAACCTTTTTCCTTTTTAAGGCTCTGGAATGATTTTGTTTTTAAATTCCTTAAAAAACCCCCAAACATTCCTGAAATCTGTGTTTTAATACACTCCATCCTGGGATTCAGGAAGGACCAAAGGGTGCATGGATGGCCCATCCCTGGGATGTTCCAGGCCAGGCTGGAGCAATCTGGAATAGCAGAAGGTGTCCCCGCCCATGGAATGGGATGAGTTTTAAGATCCCTTCCAACCCAAACCATTCCATGATCCCAAGATTTTCCCAACTTCCCCATCATTCCTGGGGTAAAATAACAGCCTCCAGGTGGACACAGCATTCCAGAGGGATTCGGCATCGCCATTCCCACCCCTGCTGTCTGTGGTGGTTCTCTCCTCCATTCCCAACAATGGCATTTCCTGCGTTTCCAGAAATCTCCAGGAATCACCAGTCAGGAATACCGGGAGAGATGATCCCAAGGAGTCATCCTTAAATCCCCGAACTCTGGCTGCCCTCTGTCTTTTCCACAAAAATTCCCAAGCGCCGGAAAATCCATTTTCTGCAAATTTTCCAGCGGGCAGGAGGGAGAGCCTAGATTCCAACTTCCACTGGAGGAAGGATAGGGATTCAACACGGAAAAAATTCTGTTGACCTGGAAAAGGGGAGGCAGAGCTTGGATTCAGGAGTGGTTTTTAGCAGGAATGCTCTAAAAAATCCCCAATCCCTGAATCCAGACGGATCCACCCTCCCAACTTCTCATCCCAAATCCAGCATTTTCCGTCCTTTATGGAGTTAAGGAGCGCTTTGCCCATTGGGAGCATTTCTGGAGCGGCTGAACATTCCAGCTTCCCACCGGATTTTTTGAAACTCAGGAGAAGGAGGAAAGCCAAGGGCTCGGCAGGGACGCAAGCCTGGGAATGCTGGGACTGTGGAGATGAGGACTGATTTACACCCTGCCAGGACTCATTCCAGCTCCAGGAGATCCAGGCGGAGCTGTAAATCAGTGGAAAGCCGGGCACAGCCACCCTCTGGAGCCTGGCACCTGAGAATTCCAAAGGCAGGAAAAACCGCAAGCCCCCATCCCAGTGCCAGGAGCTTGGAGCAGCTCCTGGAGCCGATATAAATCAGTTTTCCCCGCCTCGCTCCAGACAAAATTCCAGCTGCTGCCTTGTTTGGATTTGGATCCCCCCTCCTTCTCCTTATTTTTCCAGCCGAGGCACCTGGAATGAAAAACAAAGCCCAATGTGCCATGACGGAGCTTCCAGGCATTGCTGCCAGGCAGAGGAAAAATCCTGGGAATAACCCCCCTTGGATCCCTGGCCCAGTGCAATCCCAGATTTTGCTGCAAGGTGGGGAAAAGCACTTCCCAAACAAAGCCGGGATGCATGCATCCCTCATCCCACTTCCTTTAGCGTGGCAGAGGATCAAATCCCAAAAATCCCATGGAACCAAATCCCATGGAACCAAGGAAACAGGGAAACAGGATAACCTGGATTCTCCTCTGATCCCAGACAATTTTAACTCTCTGGATTAACTACACATGGATGCCAAAACCTGGGAAGAGGGAATTTAATGTTCAGTTTTCTGACAGATATTTCTGTCCCCAGCTGATGGATGTGACACCCACTCCCTGTCCCGTATCCCTGATCATTCCCAGTTAGGAAAAACCAAATGGTTCTGAGCTCAGTTTTTTTGGGAAAACGGAATATTTACACCTGCATAAATATGGGAACACCCCCTGAAAGCAAGGAAAAATACAGCTTTTTTTAGTTAGATCCAACAATTCCAGAACGGAATCAAACAGCCTTGGAATACAGGTGGATCCCAAGGGGAGAAATTTAGGGAGGTGGTGGATGCCTGGAAAAGGGGGAACATCGCATCAAATCCCAGTTTGGAGTTGTCATTCCAGCCTAAAATAAACCCCATTCCCCCCATTTTCCAGCCTCCAGGATCCTGGAAAACTGGAGGATCTTGGGATAAACCTGTTGTAGCCGAGCAAAAAGGAAAGGAATTCCTTTTGCTCCTGAAAAAGGGGAAAAGTTTGGCTCAGGGAAATGTGGAATGAAACTGGGAATTGATCGGCATTAACTGCAGCGTTCCTCCTTTTCCCTCGATTCCAATGGCAGCAGCAGAATTCCCACTGCACATTGGGGGCATTCGAGCTGGAAATCCTTACCCGGGATTTTGGGAATATTGGGTGAGGGGAAGGAAAAGCTGCCACAGCTTCCTGAGGTGGGGATTTCTGGATGTGTTCTGCATTTTCCCGATTTTCCACACTTTCCTCCTCTGGTCTCCATTTGGGACAGGAGGGAGCGCTCCAGAGGCACCGGGAATGGTGAACCCAGAATGGCAAATCCGGAGTGGGCATGAAGGGGAAGCACTTGGGAGATGGGGAATTTCTTTCCTTATAAATCCCACATTCTGGGAGCCTGATCCTTAAATCCCGGCACTCCAAGGGGATGGAATGGGGATATACAGGACAGCCGGAATTGCAATATCAGGATATCCTATGGCTGGGGGTGGAACTGGGACCAACATCCGGATCCAGGATTCTGGGGCTCCTTTGGATGCTCAAGCAGGGACCGCTTGGTTATTCCCAGAATGTTCCCTCCAAATCCTCGGACACCTCCAGGGATGAGGACTCCAAACCCATCCCAGCTATCCCTCAGCTCCAGGGTTAAAATGATTCCCGGGATTTCATTTCACTGCTATCCCAATGCTTGGCTGGGCTTTTCCTTGGCTTTTTTCCTGCTTTTTTTATTTTTTTTTTTAATCCAACCAGCTGAAAAACCCGGAGAGAAATAAATAACATTCCAAGGCCATCCATCAGCCGGGAATGAGCTCCCTGGAACTCCGATTCCTGCCGGTGGCCGAGGGAAATCAGCGCTTCCCATCAATCCCAAAGTCCATTTTTCAGCTTTAATGAAGATGTCGTTTTCATGGAAGCGGAGGGAACATAAACAACCCGAGCCACGGAAAATGAGGAATGAACTGCCTGGAAAACCTGGAGTTCATTTGGGCTTCTCCAGCTGAACAGGGCCGGAGGCTCCCAAGTTTTTTCGGCTGCGGTTGGACGTCGGGAAGGGAAAAAAAAACAGGGAATTTTTAGAAATAGGGCTTCGAGTGAGCTCCAGGGGCATTTTCTATCGGTTTTGTCCCGCTGGAGTTGGGAATTAATTGGCTGGGTGGGCAGGGGGCACAGGCACACATGGAATTCCTTAGAAAGGGAGGGACAATCCCAGAATTAGGGAATTGTTCAGGTGGGAAAAGCCCCCTGGGATCAGAGCCCAAGCCGTGCCCAGTTCCCAACCTGTGCCAAATTCCCACATCCAGACATTCCCTGGACACCTCCAGGGATGGGGATCTGTCCAACTCCAATGCTTTACCACCCCTTCCACAAAAAAAATCCTCCTGAATCCAACCAGACCCTCCCCTGGCACAGCCCGAGGTGTTTTCCTCTCATCCTGCCCCTTTTTCCCTGGAAGCAGAGAGACCTTATGGATCTGCTCCTGGATGCATGGAAAACACTCTGAGGGAAGCCATTCCAAGCTTTTCCTTTCTTCCAGCTGAGGAGCTGAGAATCCCGTGGGATCCAGTCTTGGGAAACCATTCCTGCTGTGGTGCAGCAGCACAACCCTGAAAGTCCATCATTCCTGGGAAAAAAAACCCAAAATCACCTCAAACATGGAAGCAAAGTCGTCCTGAGATTTCTTGGATAAAGGATTCACCATTCCAAGAATTCCTTGTTTATTTCCCTCACCAAATCCTCAAAGGATTCACAGAAAGATGGCAAACAAATTCACGCCTGTTTGAAGAGGAAATTTTGGGGTTTGGAATTTTTGGATTCCCACCCAATTCCTCCACGGAAAATGGGAATGTGGCTGCCAGTACTTTCTCCTCTGTAATTCCCACCAGCTTGAACTGAAGCTGGAAAAAAATAAGGAAAAATGTAAGTGGGATACTCAAAATTCCCTAAATTTGGTTTGGTGCCACCCAAGCCAGGAATCCTCAGGAAAAACCTGGAGATGTCAGCACAGGTGGCAGCTCCATGGGCTGGGAATGATTTGATTCCATGTGGCTCCCACACACTTCTACGGATTCCCGAATCCCCAGATTACTGCCAGGCGTGGGAGCCTTGCCTTTGGATCCAGGGCTGGCTGGAAATAACTGGGATTGGGAGCTCCTAATCCTGGGAGCTCCCAGGAGCTGCAACCCAGAGAGATCCAGGGAATGCAGAAGCAGAGGAGCCGGAATTCCAAGCCAGGCAGAGCTGTGTTTTCCATCTGGATGCTGCTTGTCCTTCTTTTCCAGATCAACTTGTGGATAGAATTCCAGCAGAAGCCTGGATCTCCATCGGTGCTTCCTTCTTCCCACTCCTGTCAAGAATTCCAGCTTATTTCATTTGCCTCTCTTCCCAGTCACACTTTTCCGTGCTCCTGGGAGCATTCCCAAGGCAAATATTCCTTCCTGGAAAGCCTAAACCATCCAGGGATTTCACTGCTCCTGTTGGGAAGCTTCATGGCATCCCAAGGGAAAAATAATCCTGCATTTCCCTCTCCTGATGGGAGAAAAACGACGGCACAAAGATTTTTTTTGCGATAACTTTGCCATCCAAGCCTTTTCCCATCCCTGGAATTCCCATCCCTGGATGCGGCTTGGAGCAACCTGGGATAGTGGGAGGTGTCCCTGCCCATTCTCATGGGAATCAGCTCCTGTTGGAACACCAGGAAATAAACGCTGAGGATTGGGAGGAAAAATTCCTGGTGCTCCATCGGCCTCCAGAGCAGGAGGAAGGTGTGGAAAATTCAGGAGCTGGTTTACGGCTTCACACCTCATAAACACAGCCGCCAGGAATTTTATGGGAGTCGTGGGGGTTCTATTCCCTGGGAAAAGGCAATTCCCAACCCACGGTGCTCCAGTGCCTTCCCAAGCCGGGATTGCTCCAGGGAATCACTGGAATCAAAGAGAAAATCTGTGTTTTTAACAAATTGGGGAAAACTGGAGGGATTTGGGATTTTGGGAGGGATCTTAAGGATCACAGAATTCCAAGCATCCCATGGTTCTTCCGCACTCCTGGCAGGCAGAGCCACGGGATAAGGAATTCCCTAAGGATAGATCCAGGATGTTCCTGGTGCACCTCAGCCATGTCCAGGCACTTTCCTGGGATCCCCTTTCCAATCATTCCTTCCTTCCATGCCAGGATCCATCGGAATTCCCCTTTCCAGAACTGTTCAATCCCAGAAATCCCCTCCTGCCGTGATCCCACCACCCTGGAGCATCCCTTCCCTGCCCATCCCGAGGGAAAGGCAGATCCAACCTGGATCCATCCAAAAGGACTTTCCCTCCCTTCCCTCCCTTTGCTTTTCCATCTCCAACAGGATTTTTGGGAAGAACTGGGATGCTGGTGAGTGGGATGGATTAATTAAGTCAGGAAAAACCGGGATTGAGCCAAAAAAATCCCGAATGTCCAATTCTGGTCCCTGGAAATGAACCACCAGCACCTTCTCCTCCCTTCCCATCTCCCGTTTTTTTTGTCGGCCACTTCCAACGTATTTTATCCAATTTTTTTCCCCCTCCTGTATTTTTCCAGCACTTTTTCCCCTCGGCTTTTTCAATTCCAACCTAGAAAATTCGGGATGACCTCACTTGGCCAGGAATGTTGTTGTTACCCTTGGAAAAGCTCCTCGCCTGGAGTTGTATATTTGCCTTGGCTGCACCCGGCTCGGATCCGACTCGGAATCCCAACCCTCCCAAACGTTCCCGAGCCGGATCCGTCTCCCAAGCATGCCATATATCTCCCGCTTTTCCAAACAGAGATGGATTTCTCTTGGATTTGTTTGATAAATCCCAGCACACATTCCCAGTTGGAGCTGTCGGAGCTCCTACTGTGTGCTCTGTGTTGGTGGCCAAGCCTTAATCACCCAGCGCTTCCCGGGAGGCCATAAATCCCGGGAATGAGCCGGCCTTTGTGCGGGATTTGGACAGGGCTGAATTTCGGGATTGTTTGCGGAGGGCCGGGAAAAGCGGAGCCGGGATTTACGATCCTCCGGGGCTGGAGGCTTCCAGCATTCCCGGCCGGGTGAAAACAGATGGATGCACGGACACTCCGGCACATCGCGCCGGACCTGGAATTCCCACTGCTGCTTCCAAATGGGAGCCAGATGCCCGGAGAGGTCTTCATTATCCATCCTTCCCACTTTTCCTCCAGGATTCATCCAGAAGGACTTCCCTCAGAAGGGATCATCCCATTCCAACCCCCCTGGGACACCTGGGAATGAGCTTGGAACAGCCCCAGCCCTGCCAATCCCACCCCGATCCCCTCCTTGTCCAAAGGAGCTTTTCCTGGCAGATTCCTGGGATATCCAAAGGGATGCAGCGGGATGTTTCCAGAGCTAAACCCCACTCCTGCTTTTCCCTGACAAATGGGATCAAGGTGCCTGGAAAAGGTGCTTGGAGCCTCCCAGATTTCCTCACGCTTCCGGAAAACCAGGAATGTTTCTGACCGTTGATCCCAACAATAAAAACTGGAGGATTTGAACCAATGAACCCCAAGTTTCAGCCCAGCCCTCGGAGCAAAGCTGGGCTTCCCAAGGCTAGGAATTCCATGTGACGAATTATTTCAGGGAACAACAGGTGCCAGAGCCTGTGGCACCCTCTGGAATGTGGCTTTGCTCCCATGGGAGCAGCATCCCTCCAATCCATCTGAATTTCCTCAGTATCCAGGAATAACAGAATTAAGATATTAAATCTGAGCATTCCAGCCAGATTTAATATTTTGAAGTATCCAGTGATTTCACTGCTCCTGTTGGGAAGCTTCATCTCATCCCAAGGGAAAAATAATCCCATGTTTCTCTCTCCTGATGGGAGAGAAACTATGGCACAAAGCTTTTTTGGGGGATAACTTTCTCCATCCTGGGAAAAAAATGGGATTCCCCTTCAGGAGTGGGAATTCCCTGGGAATGTTTTCTTGCCTGGCAGGAGCATTGGGCACCTCCAGAGCCGGGGCCAGCTCATCTGTAGGGATGGGTGGAATTTCCTGGGAGCTGAAGTTGGAAGGGCAACTTCTCCAGCCAGATGGCGTGAGGCCCCCACCCATGGCCGGTGGGGAAAGGTTGGACCGGAGCGACGGTGGAGCTTGGGAGGAGGCGGAGGGGGCACAAGGAGGAACTGCGCCCCAAGATGGCGGCACCTTTGGGCCCTGGGGACTCTCTTTGTCTTTTGGGAGCCTTTTGGGTCTTGTGCCTTTTGTTTTTTGGAGACTCGCTTTTGGGCTGGGTGCTTTTGGAGACGGAGATGCTTTTTTTTAGGACTGCGCCGTTGTTTTGGGGGTCGGTGATTCCAGGGCCTCTGCACATCATGGTGGCGGTGGCGCGCATTGATGACGTCATTGGCGCGCGTCACCACTGAGATCTGCAAAGCCCTGAGCCTCAAAAGCAACAGCGCAGCCTCAAAAAAAAGCAGCCCCGTCTCCACAAGCAGCCGTCCCGAAAAATCTCCAAAAGCACCAAAAGCACAAGACCCAAAACCCGGCCAAAAGGCAACTCCCCGAAAAGCCCCAAGCCAAAAAGCCCCCCCCAAAAAGCAGAGCCCAGCCGTTGCGCCGCCTGATGACGTCACGGGCGGCGCCGTCTGATGACGTCACTGGCAGTGCCGCCGCTCCCTCAGAGCTGAGGCCGAATTAAAAACCCGTGAATAAAAATCCAAATACACATTTGAAAACCATCAGGATCGGGGCCCCCCGCTCGATAAATGACTTTTTTTCTTCCTTCTTTTCTGTCTTTTCCCGCCCTCCATCATCCGGGCAACTCCTTTTTCTTGTCCTTGTCCCTTTTCTGTGTCTAATAAACGCTTTTCGGACACAACATTTGCCTCATGCGGCTTCATTTCCTTCCCAACCATCTCCCCTATAAGAACTCCTCACTGTTTCTCTTAGTGGAAGGCGACATTTTAAACTGGTGGCAGCGGTGGGATACTCTTGAACGAAAACGTCGTTATCTTTTAGAACCCTATCGCGTGTGCGTTTTGGGGAGGCATTTCGTTCTGGGCGTTAAATTAAAATTAAAAATTTAAATTAAATTACCTCTCTGAGACCCAGTAGCCCGCAACTTCTCCTAGGATGTGTCCGCCCAGAGAGTGTTTTTTTGCCTTGGGGCAATTAGGAACTCCTTACAGTGTGGCGCACTTTTTATGTTATTTTTTGGGACTTTTTATGTTATTTTTTGGGACTTTTTTTTTTTCCTGGGAAGCGTTTCGCCCCCTTATGTTCTGTAGGTAATTAGAGGTGTGTTTAACTCTCAGAGAATGTTTTTCTTTGGGGCAATTCGGGACTTTTTATGTTATTTTTTGGGACTTTTTATGTTATTTTCTGGTACTTTTTATTTTTTTCAGGGAAGCATTTCGCCCCCTAATTTTATGTACGTAATTAGAGGTGTGTTTCACTCTCAGAGACTGTTTCCTCTGCGGCAATTTGGCACTTTTCATCTTACTTTTTGAGACTTTTAATGTTATTTTTTGGCACTTCTGATGTGTCCTCCTCGGGAGCGCTTTTAGGGCTGCCTGGGAGGTTTTAGGGTGTGACCCTCCTCAGGAAGCTGCTCTGCCCATCCTACCACAGCAGGCAGACACAAAATAAATTACAAGGCATTGCCTTGCCCCGAAAGCGTTATCTTTGGCATGGTTTTTGGGCTGTGCTTAGCCTAGAAACGCGAGCGCGGCGAGTGACGGCAGAGTGGAGACCCGCCCCGTCCTCCCCCTGACTTGACTTCCCGGACAGTTTCAGAGCCAGGGTTAGAGCAGAGGCACGGTGCAGAGCGGGGCTGGGCTGTCTGGACCGCGGACGTGTGGGGGAAAGTCCCAAGGACAGAGAGGGGTGGAATGGCGGCGTGAGGCGGCCGGCGGTTCGCCTGGATGACGTCAACAGCTGGCGCCGGCGCGCCCCGATGACGTCACAGCGCAGCGCCGCAGCACAGCTTGGTTTTGCCACCGCTGGCTCCCTCTCTTCCGGGTTCCGCGTGCGTGGCGGCGCTCTCCGATGACGTCATCAGGGCCCGCCACGCACCCCACAACCTCCCTCACACCGCCATTTTGTTCTTTCTTATCCTCAAATTTTTCCTGCGGGTCCGCGATCCAGATCTGCGGGGTCTGTACAGATCTGCAAAGCCCCTCGCATCGCCGAGCCTCAAAAGCAACGGCACAGCCTCAAAAAAAAAGAAGCGCTGTCTCCAAAAGCACGCAACCAAGAAGAAAATCTCCAAAAAGCAAAAGGCGCAAGACCCAAAAGCCGCCCACCCAAAAGACAACTCTCCGAAAAGCCTCAAGGCAAAAAGCCCCCCAAAAGCAAAAAGCAAAGCCCTGCTTCATGACGTGGCTCCCTCAGAAGTCGGCACGGAGCCCACAGCAGCTGAGCCAAACCCACGCCGCGCTCTGCATCCGCCGATAAAAACCATATCCATGGTTTATATCTGCCATAAAAACCAAATCCACATTTGAAAACCATCAGGATCTGCCTCCGCCGATAACCACGAAGGAGGTGCCCTTCACAGCTCCTCAGATGGCCGGGCTGAAAAGGGAATTCCGCCACCACCCCGACGCCACCGAAGCTGAAGATGTCTCTGGTGTTTCCTTAAGCAGAGGACACCCAACGCTGCTCGGGGAGATGGTCCCAGAAGGTTCCTGCGAGCCCGGTGTTTCCCTCACCACCGGAGACCACCGGGCACCATGGCCTTTGCCTCAGAGGGCTGCACATTGCATGGGCTCCCCTCTCTCTCTCCTCCCGCCATTCCTTTCCCATTTTCCTTCTTTTCCGTCTTTCCCAGCCCTCTTTGGGCAGCTCCTTTTTCTTTTCCTTTCTGTTCCCAATAAACGCTTCTCACACACGACGTTGGCCTCGTGTGGCTTCATTCTCTTCCTGACCGTCCGTCCTGAAAGAACTCCTTGCTGGTTCCCGCAGTGGGACAGCTGGGAATGGGAATTCTCCCAGCGATTTAGCGGGAAAACGGCTTTGCAGTGACTTCTGTCTCTTCCCAGTCTTTCCCCTTCCCATTCCCGGGGGATTTGAACCTGGATATGAGGCTGCCGTAGGGAAAATCCCAATCCAGAGGGATTTTCTGTCCCTCTGCTTCCTTGCAGTGGAACAGACATGGAACTCGGGGAAAACAGAGGAAGAAAAAGGCTGGGAAAGGAGGAAGAGAGGAAAAAGGTGGAAATCTCTTCTGGATTAAGAATTCCTGGAAAGACCGCATTTTAGCTGGGAACAACCTGGAAGCACCGGGTGACATTGGAATTTTGGGGTTCTCCTGAGGGATAACACAAATCCCCTGGGATTCCCGGCTGTTGGTTGGGGAATTTTAGGAATAGGAAGCTCTGGAAGTCCTTAATTTGGATTTTCCAGCCGTTACTCCATGCAAATCCCACAAAACCGCTTCCCTCCATTTCTTTTCCCTTTGGATTTCCCATTCCTGCAAGGCTGAGATAAAATCAATCCCAATTTCCCAAAATCCAGGAGATTTAGAAATGGTTTAAACTGTTGCCAGGAAATTCCCAGTTTTGCAGGAAATTCCAGCTTTCCTCGTGCCTTAGGGAAGAGGAGATTCCATGGAAGTGAAAGGAGCCATTCCCAGATCCCAGAATTATTAAAAACAAGGCTTTAAAATAGAAAAAATTAGTAAATTAATAGAATATTGAAAATTAATAAATAATTATTAAGGGTGGGGAGCTCTGAAATTCCCTCTGGGATTGGTCCCGACAGTCCCAGACAGGGAATTTTAGCTCCTGCCTGGATGCAAATTTTAATAACGTGGGAAATATAGGAATTAATTTAAAAATTAGGAATAAATTAATAATACTGCTTTTGGTCTAAGTTAAATTGGGGCTTATTCCTCTGACTAATTGAATTAATTAATTTAATTAATTCAATTAATTAAGGTAATTAATTAACCATGATAGAATTTTTCCATTATTTTATTTATATTATAAAAANATTCATTATAAAATAATAAATATCCAATATTTTAATAAAATACACCTAATTAATATTTAAATGTAATTAAAATTAGATTCAATTAAATAAAATTTATTTTAAATGTAATTTAAATTTAATCTTAGTTTAAATTTAATGAAATTTAATTAAAATCAATTACAAATTTAATTTCAATTTAATGTCAATTTAATTTTTAGTTGTTTCCTCTTTAATTTACATTTAATTTATATTTAATTTGAATTTAATTTGAAATTATTTCAAATTGAATTCAAAGTTAATTTTAATTTAATTTTGATTTATTCCAATTTAAAGTCATCAATATCCTTTAAAATCAAATTCCTTATTAATTATTTATTAGTTAATATTTCTCTATGTTGTTCAATTTTCCCATGTTTTAAAGGAATTTAAATATTAAATCCCTAATTAATTATTTTTAATTAATTTTCCTTAGTTTATTCCATTTTCCAATGTTTTAAAGCAATTTTAAATCAAATCCCTTATTAATTATTTTATTAAATTAATATTTTCTTCTCCTGATTTTTTAAGGACTTTTCAGGGCAAACCCTCAAAATTCCTACTGTTTCCTCATTTTCCTTATTTTTTTCCTTCTCCCTGCCCATTTTTCCCAGTGATTCCAAACCCTGTGATCCCTTTCCCTCAGTAATTCCAAGCCGTCTTTCCCAGGGATTCCAGTTCCTGGGATCCCTCTCCCTGCCCATTTTTCCCAGTGATTCCAAACCCTGGGATCCCTTTCCATTTTCCCTTCTCCTGAACAAATCTTTTATCCGGACCTGCTGCATCCTGAGAAAAAAAAAAAAAAGGATGGAAAAATAGAAATAAAATCCTCGGCACATTCCCCTTTTCCTGTCAAATAAAGGCAAAGATGACCTTGGAATTTTGCACCGGAATTATTGGAATATTCCCCCTTTTACAAGAGCCTTTAAAGTCCATCTTTAGGGTCGGGAGATTGGAACCAGCATTCGGGAATTGTTTTGGGGGGAATTACTGGAATTTTTATGACGAGAAATCGAATCCAGGTGGGTCCCTCGCCAGCCAAGCTCCGGATTTTAATAAAAAGGAAAAGTTCTGGCACATCCTGGACTTTTTTTTGGGGGGGGTGGTGGTGGATTTTTTAATTTCCAGCCTCTCTTTGGTCGTGGATAGGACACAGCTTTATGGGGTTGTGCCAGGAACAGGACTGGGAGCGCACTTCCCTATGGATTCGGGAGCTTGGAGTTCTCCATCCTGGGATTTGTGAGCTGGGACTCCAAAAGAACGTTTTGGAATCACCTGAAATTCCATAGGAAAAATATATTCCAGTCCTACAAGGAATGTTCTCCTCAGGGAAAGGATATTCCAGTCCTACGAGGAATTTTCCCCTCAGGAAATGGATATTCCAGGCCTAGAAGGAGCTGCCCTTCCCGAATCCCATTCCAGGGAGCGGGAGGATCCTGCCTGACATCCACAAAGACACTGGGAACATCTGGAGGGAATCAAACCCCCACGAAATCCCTGTTCCCAGGGTCGCTATTCCCATAAAACCGATCCGCTGGGAGCCAAGTGAAATAGCGGGAAGGTGTTCATGGATTCCTTTCCCTGCCTGCAGGAATGGGAATGCCAGGGGATGTTTTTCCAGCCTGGGAGGGATGCGCTCTCTGAGTTCATCCCATTCCAGGAGAATCCCGGGATGGGCAGCACCTCCTACATCCCTTGGGATGTTTCAGTTTTGCCTTGGGAATAGCAGGAGAAGAACTTGATAATCCAGCAGGAATTAACAGAGGGAATTCAGGGATGATCCAGTGGCGCTGGAGCTTCCGAACTTCGGCAGCTCCAAGGATCGGCTCCACAAGTTTTCCTCGCCAGATAAATCCGGAATTTCAAATGAAGCAACAGGGGAAAACCCAACCTGGGGCAGAGGGATTAGGGATAAACCAAAGGTTATGGAATGACAGAACTCCAGGGCTCTTCCTTTGGGAATACTGGAGCAATGGAAAAGCTGGAAAAGGCTTCTCCATGTCCAGCTTTTTGTCCTTTACGGGGATAAAAGGGATAATTTTGTAAACGATGGGAAAATCTGTGTTTGATGGGATGAAGACCCATGAGGAATTCCGTGTTCCTGGGAAACATCCTTCCCTGAGGAAAAGAATTTCTCTTTTAAAAAAACCCCAAAAAACAAAAAACAACAACAACAACTAAAAATCGGTATTTTCAGAGAATTCCATGAAAAAGCCCAGGGAAAGAAACCACAAAAAGCGCACGAGGATAAAGGACACACCAGGAATTCCCGTTAAAGTGGCCACAGAATTCCACAACCTGGCCCAGATCCCGGAATTCCAGCGTTTTTTACCTCGCCAGCAGGAGAGGTCCCTTTCCCACCCTCAGCCACCTTTTCCCTCTTGGAAAACCTCATCATTCCTGGGGTTTGTGGCCACTGCCCACCTTTTCCCGGGCACAAATCCTGGAATGAAGCAGATCCAGAGGCGCCCCCCACCCTGAGCCGTCGGTCTGTCAGAAATTCGGGATTTCAAAAAGCCGGGAAAGGCGGGGGAGCGGGGGGAGGCAGCCGCGGCATTCCCAACTTCCACGACTTTTCCAAAGCCAAAGGATGCCTTAGGCCGCCATCTAGTGACTTTTAGGGAGAGAGCACCTCCAGAGGGAATTACGGATGAGTTTGCTCATCCCAGATGTTGGAATTCCCAAGAAAACATCACCCAAAGCCGCCGAGGGAATGGATCCCGATCCATGGCCTCCCTCTGTCCCGCTCCCTCCTCCCAAATCCCAGTTTCCCGCAAGTCTGGGCTCGGGATGAGCTCGGGAAGCCGAGGATCTCCCGGTTTTCCGGAGACCTTGGAATGTCCCTCGTGCCACCCATCCCTGTCGCCTCAGCCACCAGTCCTTGGATCTGCTTCCCGCCCTTCCTGAATTCCCGGGATGTGGGAGAAAACAGCTGGGAAAAAAAAGCCTAAAAATGAGAATAAAGATCTGGGAAAGAGTTTTCCTTTAGGAATCGCTTCCCTTTGGTTTTTTTAAGAGCCGGGAATTCCGTGGCGCTGGGCGCGACAGGCACCATTTCCATGATTTTTGGATGGGAACAACATGGAAAGGAGCAGAGCGGGGAACGCTGGGATTTTCCCGGGAGACTCCCCGTGATCCCAAGGCAGCGGCGCTCGGTGATTCCAAGGCGCCGCTGGGTTCTGCCGCTCCATAAAGCGGCCTTTATTAGAATCCCGGGATTTTCCTGGATTTATTGGGGACAGGGGCGCGTGTCCCCAGCACCCCATAACTCCCGGCACCCTCCGCTCCCGGTGACAGCGCTGAGGGAAGGCGAATTCCTGAGTGGAATTCGCCTCATTCCGATGCTTTATGGGGCGCGGGTGACGCGAGGGGTGACACGGGGGTGGCTGCGGCCGCGGGAATTTCCCTTCCCGGGATAATTAAATCCCGGGATCTGCTGTAATGAGGCTCATTAGGACGCCCCATTTAAAGCCCCATTTAAGCCAGGCTTCAAAAAATTCCCTAAAAAAAAAAGCAGGAGCGGCTCAGGAGCCCCAATTAGAGGTGGCTGCTGATGGCTCTTCCCAAAAAGTGCAGGAATGCGTCTCCAAGAGCATCGGGAAAACAGCGGGAACGGGGGAAAACCGGGCAAAGCGCCCGAATACGGGAATGAAGAGCGGTGGGAATACAGAGAAGACTCTGGAAGTTGATCAGGAGGATTCCAGGGGGATTTCAACTCCAATTTCTCCCTAAAACACCGGGAATGGGCTTTGCTTCCCGGCGGGATCAGGGGGAGCGGTGGGAATACAGGGAAGGAACGGTGGGAATACAGGAAAGGGGCTGGAAGTTGATCAGGAGGATTCCAGGGGGATTTCGATTCCAATTTCGCAACAAAACATCGGGAATGGGCTTTGCTTCCCGACGGGATCAGGAGGAGCGGTGGGAACACAGGGAAGGAGCAAGGAAGGAGCAGGGAAGGGTGTTCATTCCCTGGATTCTGGCTGGAAACGCCGTGGATCCAGACAGGATCCATCACTCCAAGAAGTATCCCATGGATCAAGCACCTCTCCCCCCAAAAAAGTGCTGGGAAAAGAAGGTCTCCCAAATATTCCACAGCAAAAAAAGTCTTGGATTATTCCCGCCTGGCCCCTGGCGCGATTAAATCCAAACGCCTGGAATCTCCCTGTTGCCGGCGCGGGCATGCGGCAGGAGAACGATCCAAGTTTTTGCCGGGGAACCAGGGCGGGACTGGGGAGCACCTGCTTCCCGCCGGTTAATAATTCCAGGCTCCCGCTGCTCCGTTTGCTCTCCCGCGAACGATTCCCTGTTCGCCGTTGACAAAGATAAATGGTGGGATTAGAATTTATTGGAGAAGTCCTGGCAAACAGGCGGGAAGAGGGGATGGATGGATGGATGTTATTTCCCTCAGGCAGCGCAGCCCAGACAAACGGGATTAGCGGGAATTTGCTGTGGGAATTAGATGCGATCAGGAGCCATTAGCGGCCACGGCGTTGATGGAAATTGCTTTTTTTTTTTTTTTCTCCAAAGGAAAATTCCGCTGGCTCTGGATACCTCGCCAAAAAAAAGGGTTGGTTTGGGGTAAAAGAAGGAAAATTAGGGATCGTCTGTTGTGGTGGGATAGGGAATGAGGTAGGGAGAAACAGTAGGGGGATAAGGGAAGGAAATCACTGAATTATTTAGGGAAAAATTCCGGGATTGAATCCAAGCCGTGCCCCATCCCCACCGGAGCTCTGAGTGCCACATCCAGGAATTCCCTGGACACCTCCAGGGGTGGGGATCCATCCCATTCCAATGCCTGACCTCCCTTTCCATGGGTAGATTCCTCCTGGCGTCCAATCCTGGCCCAGTCCGAGGCCGTTCCGTCTCATCCCATCCCTCATTCCCTGGGAGCAGAGCCCGATCCCACCTGGCTGCTCCCTCCTGGTAGGGAGCTGTGGGAAGTGGGAATGTCCCTCTGGAGCCTCCTTCTCTCCAGGCTGAGCCTCTTTCCCAGCTCCCTCCTGGTATTCCAGCTCCTTCCCAGCTCCATTCCCTTCCCTTCCCAAATAATCGGAGTGGAGTTGCCTCCTTATCCCGCTCCATCCAAATGGTTCCCACCCTTCACGGAGCCTTTGGAGCTCGGATTTTTCCTTAAAATCCATGGAATTCTGCAGGCACCGGGATGCTCCTGGTTTAGTGACAATCCCTATCCCACTAAATCCTGCGGGAGGAGGGAGTGGGATCAGTGCGGACGGGGCTGTGGGATCACCGGGAATCATCCTGGGGATCCCCTCACATCCAGGTTTTTTTGACAACTTCCCAGGCTGTTGTTTCAGGAATTGTTTTGGGACACCGGGGTGGAGAAATGCGGGTG
This sequence comes from Edolisoma coerulescens, assembly GCA_013397115.1. Lineage (NCBI taxonomy): Eukaryota > Metazoa > Chordata > Aves > Passeriformes > Campephagidae > Edolisoma > Edolisoma coerulescens. The sequence goes on from VWZW01006296.1 coordinate 84,329, forward strand.
TTGGGAGCACCTCTGGCCCTNATCAGCATCCCGCCTTCCCTGAGGCCTTGGAAAACAATCCTGGAAGTAATCCCTTTTGATCTGCTGCTAATCCCAGATAATTGCTTGCAGGCTTAATGGGAAAGCGGCGTTTTCTTGGGAAGAGGGGGGAGATCGGGAAAAAGCTTGGATTGCGCTCCTGCTGGAGGTGCTTGTTGGAGCCGAGGGAGCTCCATTGTTCCCGGGAATGCGATGCCAGCAGGAACGACAGAGGC
>VWZW01006296.1:102505-113751 GCA_013397115.1 Edolisoma coerulescens
AAGCCGGGAGCAGCCGGCGCTGATTGATGGCGCCGCGATCCCCAACACGGCTCCCGAAAGGCCGGACCCGCGGGACTCATCCAGAGGCTGCTCTTCCCCTTGGACAGGGCGCCCTTGGCTGCAGCCTCCGGCTCCTGCCGGGATCTCCGTCACACCCCCGGGATCCCAGTGCCTCTGCCAGGATCCCTCTATTCCCACTGGAACATTCCCATCCCTGCTGAAACCCCCTTATCCCTGCCAGACCCTCACCATTCCCTCCAGGATCCTTCCAGCCCTTCCAGGACCCCACCATTCCCTCCAGGACACCTCTCTCCCTTCCAAGACCCCTCTATCCCTTCCAGAATTCCACCATTCCCTCCAGGATCCCCCTATCCCTTCCAGGACTCCATCATTCCCACCAGGATCCCTCTATCCTTTCCAGGACCCCACCAGGACCCCATCATTCCCACCGGGATACCCCTATCCCTTCCAAGACCCCTCTATCCCTTCCAGGACTCCCCCATTCCGGCTGGATCCCCACCATTCCCAGAAGTGCTGCCCTGATTCCCGATGTGATTCCAGACAGGTCTCCATAACCACATATGGCACATATGGAATCCCTGGATTTTTCCATTCATTCCCTTAAAAGTCCTTCCAGAGGCTGCTTTTCCCGTTTGGAAATGTTGGAGCAGCCTGTGGGAGCAGCGGGATAGGGAAAGGCAGGAATTTTCCTTTGATATCTCTTTATCTCTCCATGCCTATCCCCGAGGATTTTAGCTTGGAAATCCAGAGGCAAAGCTGGATGGGAAAACCCATCCATGGCTTTTAGGAGCAGCCAGGATCCCAAACTTCCAGCTCAGCACCTTGGAGGAACGGTATCCCAAAAAACACCACCTGGGAAAAGCACAGGAGAGGAGCCCCACATCCCTGAGCTGGGGGTGGCGTTCCCACCCTCTGCTCCAAGAATTCCTTGCTTTTCCATCAGGAATTCCCACAGCAACCACAAATCCCGTGTCCCAAGGGCTGGAATGGGCATCACAGCAGCGGCTCCGATCCCAAGATCCTGAAAGACTGAAAAATGAGGATTTGAGCCTCGGGCTTCCGGCCCAGGATTTTCCCAGCTGCCCCTGGCACACATTCCAAGTTGGCTCCCTCTCCATGTGCTCCAGACAGATATCCAGGAGTATCCAGGCTCTGGGATACTGCATGGATGAAAGGAAGGTCGGGAAGTCCATTAAACGCTTTCTTTCGGGATACGATGGAGTGAAACGTCAGGGACTTATTTGCTCCTCCTGGAGCTGGGATTTCGGGATCCAGGTGCCAGCAGGGCTGGCTCCAGCTCCAGAGTGGGAGTCAACAAAAGTGGGATTGAGCAATGGGAATCCAAAGGGAATCCGGCCTTTGGACCTTGCTCCAGTGGGGCAACAAGTTCTGTGGCAAAAGCTTTTCCTAAGCTTTGCCTGGAAGATTTTCCCGAGTTTTTTCTTGCCATGCACTTTTCCTAGAGGCATTCCTGGAGCAGGTCTGTGTCCGCTCCCACAGGGAAAAATCCTGGGAGAAAAGAGCTTCGCTTCCCTCCTGGAAAAGGAAGTGGGTCTGACTGGGACGGGGAAGGGAAGTTCAGGTGGGAGCTGGAGCATCCCAGGGATTGAGCTTCCCAGTGGGAGCATCCCAGTGCCAGGTCCCTGATCCCTCGGGAGAGCCAGGGATGCAGCAGAGCATCCCCACCCCATCCAGACTTAGCCAAGACTGGAATAACTGGAATAATTCCTCTTTCACTCCACTCCCTGGGAAGCCTCTGCATTCCAGGCTGTGGGGAGAATTCCAGGGCTGGAGCATCCAAGTGCAGGAGCATCCCAGGGCTGGCACATCCAAATCCTGGACCATCCCAGTCCCTGATCCCTCAGTGAATTCCCGGATGCAGCACAGCATCCTCATCCTCAGCTTTCCCCCCAGCCCCTGGGAAGCCTCCATATTCCAGGCTGTGGGGAGAATTCCAGGGCTGGGGCGTCCAAATCCAGGAGCATCCCAGGGCTGGAGCATCCAAGTCCAGGAGCATCCCAGGGCTGGAGCATCCAAGCGCAGGAGCATCCCAGGGCTGGAGCATCCGAGTCCAGGAGCATTCCAGGGCTGGAGAGTCCAAATCCAGGAGCATCCCAGGGCTGGCACATCCCAGATCAGGAGCATCCCAGTCCAGGAGCATTGCAGGGGCTGGCACATCCCAGTTCCAGTCCCTCAGCAAAACCCGGGATGCAGCAGAGCATCCTCATCCCTGGCTTTCCCCCCCTCCCTGGGAAGCCTCTGTTTTCCAGGCAGCTCCGGAGGCTCCCGGTGCGTGGCCCAGCGTTCCTGGCGCACGATCCCGCAGGATCTGCGCACTCGGCCGGGCTGTGTAAACTCTGACATGTGCCTGTCAATCCTGGCCATATTTGCCGACGGCTTTATCCCGGCCTGATTAGTCCCCCGAACAAATTGGAGCGAAGGAAAACATCACCTCCAGTCTGGAAAAGCCAACATTCCGGGGAGTTTTCGGATCGCTCTGTTTACACGGGCGCGGGGTGTTTTCCTAAGGCTCTGGAAGTGGCGGTAATTGAGCGGCGCCGGCGCGCGAGGGGAGGCTGATGAGTGGGAAAGGTTTTCCAAACAACGCCGCCGGATTTGGCCGCGGCCTTGGCGGGAATGTTTGTGGAGCGTGCGGCCGGCGCAGTGTCAATATTCCCGAATTTCGAGGTGGCGGGAGTGGGACTTTGTTTGGGAAATGGCTCCCTGATATCATCAGCAAGTTTACAAACGGCCCGTGGCCAAACAGAGCCGGAGCTTAAGGAAGCGCCTGCCCGGGACGCTGGGAATGTTTGCTGTTTGCCCAGGGATCCCAAAGAACTTCCATAAATACTGCCTTCATCCCAAACCTTGGGAGGCAGCCCCGGCGTGACGTAGCAGCCCCGCCACTCCCACTTTTCCAGGGAATCCCCGGGCAGGGCAGGCTCCTGGTGAAGCTGTCTCTGCTGGAATTCTCCTCTGCGATCCCATGATCCAAATATTACCGGGAGGAAACTGCATCCCAAAATTCCATCTGAAAATCCTATTATCCAAACATTACCAGGAGGAAACCACATCCCAGAATTCCACCCGAATTCCCGTTATTCAACACTGCCAGGAGGAACCTGCATCCCAAAATTCCATCCCAATTTCCCATTAACCAAACATTGCTGAGAGGAAACCGGATCCCAAAATCCCAAAATCCCATTATCCAAACATTACCAGGTGGAAACCACATCCCAAAATCCCATTATCCAAACTTTACCAGGAGGAAACCACATCCCAAAATTCCATCAAATTCCCATTAACCAAACATTGCCATAAGGAAACCACATCCCAAAATTCCGTCCCATCCCAAATCCCATTAACCAACCACTGTCATGAGGAAACCACATCCCAGAATTCCATCCAAACATTGCCGGGAGGAAACCGCATCCCAAAATTCCATCCAAAATCCCATTATTCAACCACTGCCAGGAGGAAACCACAGCCCAAAATTCCATCCCAAATCCCATTAACCAAACATTGCTGAGAGGAAATCACATCCCAAAATCCCATTAACCAAACATTGCCAGGAAGAAGCTACATCCCAAAATTCCATCCCAAATCCCATTAACCAAACACGGGCGGGAGGAAACCCCATCCCAAAATCCCTTTATCCAAATATTACCAGGAGGAAACCGCATCCCAAAGTTCCATCCCAAATCCCATTATCCAAACATTGCCAGGAGGAAACCGCATCCCAAAGTTCCATCCCAAATCCCTTTATCCAAACATTGCCATGAGGAAACCACATCCCAAAATTCTATTCAAACATTATCAGGAGGAAACCGCATCCCAAAATTCCATCCCAAATTCCCACAAACCGCTAGAGGGCCCAAGAATTCGACCAGAGGGTTTTTTCCCCCCTGAAATGAACTCCAATTCCCCCTTTTTTCCCGCGTGGGGAGGAGGAGCGAGGTGGGAAGGGAACACCGGGGGTTAATAAACAACTCCCGGCTCCGGAATTATTGATGGGAGCGGGAATGAGGTGCGGTGACATTTAAAGGAGGAATTTGTGCTCCACAAATCCGAGCGTGACTGACAGAGCCGGAGGCTCTGGAATCAATACAAATAACCCCAACCTTAATTCCTTGATCCCGGGGAAAACAGCGCATTCCAAGCGCTCCCAGAAACTCGGGATCAGCTGGCTGGATGCTATCGACTGCCTGGGACCAAGGACAATTAGGATGCTCCTTAGGGATGGGGCTTTTCCTGATGTTTTCCTGGCGTTTCCACAGCAGCGGTGTTCTTCCCATTCCCGAAATGCCAGGCTCGCTATCCAATATAAAGGGAGATTTCCCGGGATCATCTCCCTCAAGGAATGAATCCCTGGTGCCTGGGGAAGATGAGGGGAAGGGGAGGTCGGATCTCCCTCTGGATGTGGGAGTATCCAGGCCCTAAACCATGGAAAACCACATCTCAGGCTGAGGTATCCCATAAATGTTGGGAGCAGGACGATGTGGGATTCTGGGATAACTCTCTGTGGACACCTGGATCAAGGTGGGAGGAAGAGAACTATCCCTAAAGCAGCATTCCCAGCCCTGGGAATGTCCACCAGCACCACAAATCCTGGGAATCTCCGTCAGCACCATCCTCCCTTTAATGTGTGTCCATTGGAATTTTGTTTAGAGTTCCTTGGGAGAAGCGTGGCCAATGTTGCCTTTGGGAATCTGAGATTGTTGAGATTTTCCATCCCCACGCTCCCGAGGCTTTTCCTTCCCGGATTTGGGTGCTCATTCCCTGTAGGAACATCCCAAGAGCTGGGAGCATCTCCCTGGCATCCCTGGGATCGTGGCTTCGGATCCCCCATCCCCCCTGGAACCAATGGAAAACACACCTGAATTCCCAGTTCCCACAGAACCACAGGCACCGGATACCCCCAAACCCCCAAATCTGCATTTTCCATGAGCGGGAGGACCTGGAGCGCCTCGGGAGCTTATCCAGCTTTTTACTGGTGTAAGTACAGTATTTCTCTGGGAATTATGGCCACTGGAATTCACCCGGCCTTGTCCTTGCTCCCATAAAAAACCGGGAGCCAGCGGAAATTATGGGATCAAATCAAGGCTTCCTTTGATTCTGACCCTACAGCCACCAGAGTTCCGCAGGGTCCCGGTTTTTTCCTTCCCACTTTCCCTAATTTATGGCTCGTTCCCTCTTTTCCAATCAAGCCGGCCGGGGGCAGCTGCTCCCTATCCCGGGAGCCACCATAAACCATGGACAGCATTCCTGCTTCCCGGTTGCTGTGCGCAGAAAGTCCTTTACGGAGTGGGATGCGGATCCAGAGGGTGTCGGGAGGAGCGGGATCGGCTCAATGGATGGAATTTCGTTCCCCCTTTTCTGAGGCCTCCCTGAAGGGCTTGGGCAGAGCGGGAATGGCAGTGGGGTGGGAATATCCAGAGGGTTTCATATCCCGAAAAAACCTCTCCGGGGTTAAACCCAGCTGTTTGTTTAGTGGGAAAAGCACCCTTGGGAAGGTGGGAATGGCAGCAGGTGCGAGCCAGGACTGGGAAAATCCAGGAAAACAGCACAGTGTCCCGAAATTCCTGGATTTGTTCCTATTCTAGGAAAAAAATGAGTATTTCCACCTTTCCCCCCGTTTCCCCCCTTTTCTGGGACAGGGGAGGATCAGAAAATCCCATGGAGCCGCCTCCCGAATTTCTTCCAGGAGAACAACCCCCTGGCAACTTCTCTTCCCAAAATCTCCCTCCAAAAGTCCTTGGGAATGACCCTGAACTGCTCTTTGCTTCCCGAAATCCATCCCAAAAAAACAGGGCTCTGCTTGGATATTTCCAGCTGAGCCTAAATATTTGGGAACGGAATTCCTGGGGATTTGTGGGAAGATATTTTCAGGGATATTTCCATGCCAAGCTGGCCAGGATCCAGGGAGAATTCCCAGATCCCACAAAAACTCCAAGTGCCTTTAAAATCCGGGCCCCTCCTCATTTTTTGGAGTCAAATCCAGTGCCCAGAAGGATTTGGGAATTTTGGGTATTTTTTTCCTGAGAAAACTTAAAATGGGGGATTCTTTTGTTTAATTTGGAGTGAATTTGGGTGGAATTTTTAATTAATTTTTGTGGATTTGGGATTTTTAAAATATTTCCTGGATGAAACATCATGGGATTTAGGAAAACTGGGATATTGGGAATGATGTTCTGAAATAAATCGGAAAAACCGGGAGCATTCCCAATATTCCCGAACAGCTCCCCCTGCTCCATTTTGCTTTCCCTTCCCTTCCAGACTCACAAAACTTCATCATTCTCAGAGATCTCCAAGCAGATTCCTGCTGGTATGTGACTTGGAGCCCCAATGAGCCGAGAGCAGGAAATTTGGGATCCAGGTGTTGGAGCAGGGACACAATCCCAGCTGAAATTCCTCCCAAAATCCAAACCCAGGAGGGTCAAAAGTTCATCCAGGCCCTGGCGACGCCCAGGAGTTTTTTCCCTGCTTGGAAAAGGGCAATGGAAAGGGAGAAAGAAGAAAAGCGGGAGAAATCCAATAAATGCTGGGGTGGGAAGGGAGAGGGGCCGGCGGTGGGAAAAGCAAACAAGACAGGAAAAAGGGAACAGGAGGCACGGAAAACCCCGGGATGGAAGGTTGGGAGTGGCCGGGAGAGGGGTGGGAAGTGGGAATATGAGGGGATGGGAAGTGGGAGTATGAAGGGTTGGAAGTGGGAATGTGAGGGGATGGGAACTGGGAATGTGAGGGGGTGGGAATGGGAATGTGAGGGGGTGGGAGTGGGAATATGAAGGGTTGGAAGTGGGAATATGAAGGGCTGGGAAGTAGGAATATGAAGGGCTGGGAAGTGGGATGAGGTTGATATTCCATATGCATCCCACCTCACAGGCTGGACTTCCTTATTTTTCCCCCCTCCTGTCCTTTTTTTTAGGAAAAATACCCCTGTATATATCCCAAACCTTCTGCTTTTCCAGGAATCATACTGGTCCCACAGAAAAGATGGGATCAAACCCACCAAACCCCTGGAATTTCCCCCTGGATACAGCTGGAGCCAGGAGCCAGCTGCCTTGGTGCCCACCATGGGAGGATCCCAAGGACAGCCCTCTGGAGTTCCCACAGGGAATTCAGGAAGGGAGACGTGGAATTAAAAACTGGATCAGGAGCTGTTTCCCAATGGAATTCCAGCCCCACCTCTCCATGTCACCCATCCCAGCATTCCCAGGATAACCAGGAAAAGCTCCCTGCTCCCTCCCGGAGCCCTTTCCATGCCTCCAACACCGGCTGCTCCCAGCTTTTCTGGGAAGCATTCCCGGGACGAGCAGAGCCCTGCCCCGCTCCCGGCTTTCCGCAGTGTCCATGTGCATTTCCAAGGTTTTATGGCTCCCCTATGGAGCCTTCCCCAGGAGCTCGATTATCCCAGGAAATGGAGCCTTTATGGACTCCAGCTGGGAAGTGGGACATTAATGATCCTGCTTGGCACAGCTCCATATGTTTCCCACCTTCTCCTGAGATCCCGGTTTTTTATGGTGACATTTATTTCATGGAAATGAGCCTGGGAATGAAGATCCATGGCCCTTCCTGGAGATTTGCAGGAATCGCTTCCTGCTGCCACGGATAATCCTGGAAGGGAGAAGGAAAACACAGCTGAATAGTCCCTCTTCCCACCCTGCTGGGAATCCAAGGAAATCAGGGATTTTTTACATTTTGGGGGAGGTTTTTCCAACTTCTCTGAATAAAACACCTCAAAACTTTTCCAAATCCAAACTCCCGATTCCAAGAAAATTTGCTGCCCGAATGTTGGCATCTCCAAATGCAAATTTCTTTGGAAATCACCTCCAGCTTTTTTTCCTGGCAGGAATTCTGCCTCCCACAATAAATCCCAAGGTGCTAATTCTCTGTTTTTATCTAAAAGGACCTTTCCTTGTATTCCTTGGAATACAATGGACAATCATCCAGGGGCAAATCCAGCTGGACAAAGGGAATGTGGAGATAAAGGGAAAAGGGAGCCAGGGATGGATGAACCCCCGGGAGGGGAAAACCTGGAGCTGATAAGAATTCCCAGCCTTTCCAGAGCCATTCCAGAGGTGCAGCCAGCAGGATTTGGGGCTTTCCAAGGGACAAATCCACTGGGAATGGGGGAGGATTGGATCTCTCCGGGTTTGGGATCCCTTTGTGGGCTCTGGGAGATATTTGGGGTATTTTTGGCTCTTCCACCTGGAAAAGCCTTGGAAAAAGGTAAAGGATCAACCTTGGGATCCACTCCTTCCCAAATTCCTGGTTTTATCCCATTTTTCCACCACTGACCTCAGTTAATTCCAAGGTTGGTGCAAATCCACTGGGAATGGGGGGAGCATTGGATCTATCTGACTTTGTGGGATCTGGGAGATGTTTGGGATACTTTTGGCTCTTCCACCTGGAAAAACCTTGGAAAAAGGCAAAGGATCAACCTCGGGATGAGTCTGGCACAGCAACTCCTTCCCAAATCCTGCTTTTATCCCATTTTTCTGCCGGTGACCTCAGTTAAACCAGGGCGAGTTCCTCAATCCCAAGCCTTTCCAAAGCTGTTGACTTCCCAGAAAAGCAGGAAGCGGAGAAAGCTGGGAATTGGCTGCTCCCTCTGCTGCCTGAAAGGCGGGAGACGGCGGGGTGTGGGGCGGGAATTCCGTCCAGCTTTAATTTATCCTGGATTTGAGCGTATTCCAGGTCACTGATCACACGCCCAGTCGGGATCTGTGGAATAAAGGAATTCCTTCCATCCCTTCCTTTGCTTTCTCCCCAATAAATCTTTATCCTGATTCCAACAGGACTGCTTCCCTTTTTTTCCCTCCTTCCTGTCTTTTTTGGGAGGAAGGGGGGGAAAATACACCTGGATACAGCCCAAACCCTCTGCTTTCCTGCACTGGGATTGGGAATCCAGCTTTGCCAGGAGTCATCCCTATCCTGCAGGAGAAATGGGATCAAACCCACAAAACCCCTGGAATTTCCCTATGGATGCTGGGACAAAGCTCCCTTGGTGTCCAAGGAAAACCCTCTTGGAGGGTCTGGAATCACTGGGAATTCAGGGGATAATTCCAAGCAGGAAAAGCTGGATCTGCTTCATCTTTCCCAATTCCAAGGGATGTCCCTGTCCTAGAGCAGTCCAGCACATACCGGATCCCAGTTTTCCATCTTTTCCCTCCTTGGAAAGCAAAAGCAGCGGATCAACGGGAAATATTTGGCCAAGGTGTGAATCCAGGTTGGATGGGGCTTGGGAATGGTGGAAGTTGTCCCTGTCCATGGCAGGGAGCAGGAATGGGATCATCCTTAAGGTCTCTTCTCACCTAAAAAAATCTGGGAATTGATATGGGAAAAAATTCTGAACTGGGGAAAAAATCGGAGGCTAAAATCCTTTATTTGGAGAGGAGGCAAAGGAAGGGTTAAATTACACCTATTCCAGATGAATCCAGGGATTTGGCTTTTCCAAACACAGAAACAGGGGGATATTCCAGGATGGGAGACCACATGGGATAATGGGAAGTGCTTGGGTTTTTCCCCTTTGTTGTGAGACTTAAACTCATTCCCAGGAATTCTGGCCTCAATCCCTAAAAACTGCAATCCCTAAAATGCCGAGATCCATTAGAAACAGCATTCCCAAACCAAGGAATATTTCCCTCTTCCCCAAAAAGTTTTCCCAACCCATTCCTGTAATTTTTTTTCCCATTTTTTTTTCCACTGGAAAACAAAGTTCCAGGGACATCCCAACAGTTTTCTCACTTTTCCCAGCCTCCATCCCGGTTTTCCTTCTCGTTTAATCCACCTCGTTTGGATGACTTGCATCCCAATTTCCTGGTTTCGCCCTTCCCTTCCCAAGCGTTTGTTCCCGCCGATCCAAGGGCATCGCTCGCTTCCATCTTTCCCAATTTAATGATATTTATCCATCACCGCCTGGGAGAGGAATTGGCCGGAGCTCAACTTGGCGAAAGGAATCGGGATGGCTTCCAGGATAATCCCATGGAACACATGGAATTTAATGGCCCCTTTTAATGTCCCCATCTGCAGCCGTTGTCCTTGGGATAAAACCTGGATGCCGCTTCCCAGTTCTCCTTGTGGAATTCCGACTCTCCTCTTGCTCCACCCACCAGGGCAGGTGGGTTGTTTTTCCTGGATTTTCCGGATGATCCAGCAGCTGGATCAGAGTGATTTTTCCTGAAATCCACTTTGTGCCTCAGTCACCGAGGCAATGGATCGCGGAATTCCCACATGGATTGGGGTGGAAGGGAGTTTATGGATCATTCACCTTCCTCTATCCCAGGTTGTTCCAAGCCCTGTCCAACCTGGATTTGAACATTTCCAGGGATGGGGCAGCCACAGCTTTCCTGGGAAAATTGTGCCAGGGTCTCCCCACCCTCACAGGGAGGAATTCCTTCCCGATATCCCAACTATCCCTGGCAGTGGGAAGCCGTTCCCTGTATCCCATCCCTCCATCCCTTATCCCAAAACCCCACCTTGTTTGCACCAAAGACTCAGCCCCATCCCAAGAAAACCCTTGGATGGTGCAGATGGGAATTCTCCTCCCTTTGGGGGAGTTATCACGATTTCTGGGCGTGCAAATCCTCATTTTCTGCACAGGGATAAAACTGTGAAAGCCAAGCCCTTCCTGCAGCATCCACAGAAATATTCCAGCCCAAGGCTGCAAATCCTTCCCTTTGGAAGAGCGGGATGCTTCCCTCCTCCTTCCAGCCAGGAGAAGAAGCAGCATTCCCATTCCCCATCTCAGCGCTGCTCTTAATTCCCGAGGCTGCTACTGGGATTTTTGCACCGTTTCTCCCATCCCAAAATTCCGGTTTTTTGGGACTTGATCCTGATTTTCTGCTTTTTTCTCTCCGTGGCATTATCACCACTCGCTGCTATGGCCGGGAGCCGGGATAAATCTTGGAACAGGGAATAAAATCCCAGCCATTCCTCATGGAAGCAAAGAAAGCCACTAGAGGGACCTTCGGGCTGAGCCACCGCCAGGTCACACCCAGATTCTGGTGGGAGTCACATCCCCAAATTCCCGTTTTTCCCTGCCCTCCCGCTGCTCCAGGCTTATCCCACCACATCCCGCAGGCGTTCGCCTGGGATCTCCCAATAATTCCCTAAAAAACTGCAGGACATTGTTTTATTTCCCTGTTTAACAACTTCCCTCAGCTTTTTCCACGTGAGGAGCCTTTTGGGGGCAGTTTTCCCTTTTACCCAACCCTTTTTTCCAA
>VWZW01006296.1:113826-129675 GCA_013397115.1 Edolisoma coerulescens
AAAAAAAGAAAAACCCAAAAAAAAACCCCAGGGAAAATCTCCCGGCAGGAAAACCGGGAGGCAAACACAGGAGTTAATTTGGGCCGGAATAGCTGCGGCTGTTTGTGGTTGTCCCTGACTCCGGAGCACCTGTGTTTGCTCACGAGCTTTTCCCAATCTGCCACAAAATGCCCGGGATTGTCACATGGGCCCAGAGCTTCCCGGCGCCTTGGGAATGAGAAAGCCGCAGCTTTTAGCGGAGTTAATCATTAATGCGCCGGCCTTTGTCCCGTTCCCGAGGCTGCCAGGCCTTTGATATCCCAGATTTTCCAGCAGCGCACGGAGCCAGGTACTGAGGAGCCTGCCTGGAGCTGGCCTTTCCCTTGGGATTCACTTCCCGGGGTGATCCATGCACCCCTGTGCCCATCCAGGAGTTTTCCCGCAGGGCATCCAAGCCTCTGCCCCAGCATCATTCTTTTTTGGCATAAAAATTCTTCGGGATATTCCCCCTGCCCCAAGCTTTCAGATTCCTAGGAATTGGGGGGTGCCAGGACACGAATGCGGCCACTCCCCCTCCTCTCCTGCTTCACCGTCCCTTCCCAACTTTCCACCTCCTCTTCTCCCAAACTGTTTGCCCAGAGCCCCAGCTGTCCCAGGGGCACAGGGAGGGAACACTCCAAAACTGCTCCAATTCCTTGGAATTCTCCCATAAAATCATCTTGGAGCAGAATTCCCCTCCAAAGGAAGGTCCTGTTTTTCCAGAGGCTGTGGGAAGGAGGGAACAGAGAGGGAAAACTCTCCTTGTGCACTGAACACGGCTCCGTTTCCTTGGAATTCTCCCATAAAATCATTTGGGAGCAGGAGCCCCCCCAAAGGCCAGGAGGCTTCCCATAAAAGTGCTGGGAATGTGATTTGTGCTCTGGGAGCTCCAAGGCACAGCCAAACTCCAAGGTTCCTGAACTTCTCCTTGACTCCGTCAAATCCTGACAGCTCCTCCATGGAGCTGCCGGTACAGGGATGGAGGGGGAGCTGTGCCAGGGGCTTCCCAAGGCTCTGTTCCCACATTTATGGCACCCAGGGATGGAAATCCAGCTGGATCCCTCCATTTATGGCATCCAGGGATGGAAATCCAGCTGGATCCCCCCATTTCTACCATCCAAGGATGGAAATTCAGCTGGATCCTGCCATTTATGGCATCCAGGGATGGAAATCCAGCTGGATCACTCAATTTCTTGCATCCGTGCATAGAAATCCATCTGGATCCCACCATGTTCCCAGATGGAGAGCTTCCAACGCCTTCCTGACCATGCAGCAGATTCCCAGGTTTTCCCAGTGCTCTGTTCCCCCTCTTTATTCCACCTAGGAATGGAAATCCAGCTAGATGCCCCCATATTCCCAGCTGGATAACTTCCATCCCAACTCCCAGTGCAGGTGGAAGGCACCTCAGATCCCAAATTTAAGGAGGAATTCACTAATTCCTCCATTTTTTAGGCCCTCTGATGCTGCCTATGGAAGCTGGGCGGGAAAACTCAGTGGCTCCATGGATTGACACTGCTCCCTCTGGAATGCCCGAAGGGGAACTCTTGGAAAGTTTTCCAGGGATTTCAGCTTCTAGTAAGAGTTTTGAGGCCACTTTTGCCCAGGGAATTCTGCCCCTGGATCCCTCCTGATCCTGGCACACCCCAAAGCCACAAAGGAATGTGGGGCCGGCTCCCGGTTTTTCAGATCCAAGAGGAAACTCCCTTCAATGTCTGGGATTTGCTCCCGGTGACTCATGGAGATAAAGCTCCCAAGGTCACTGAAGGAGCTGGGAAACCTGGAATTCTTCCCCACGGAGTCCCTGCTCAACTGGGATGTGCCCGGACAAGTTCCAAGCAATCCCTGGAGCTGCAGCATCCCGCCAGGAACCTCAGGCTGGAAAACCCCGGTTCATGTGGAATTCAGGGATCAGGTCCTGAAATGGGAGCAAACCCAGGGCAGAATTCCTAAAATCCAGGGAAATGTCGGAGCTCCGAGGCCAGGCAGAGCTTTGATCCCCTCGCCTGTTGGAACACCCAGGGAGGCTCCGCTCTTTTGCAACTCCAACCAAGAATTCCACTTAAACCACTCCAGAGCCGGAGAGCCGGGATTCCAGCCCTCGGAGAACACCGATCCACCCCCGGGCCAGACTTCCAAGGGCTCTCCAGGCCTTGGAAATGCCTCCGTGCTCACGTCACAGACAGAACGCTCCGGGAGCCGCAGCTCCTGCACTTCCAGCTCCAATCCCTCGGGATTATTGGCTCCTCGAAACCTCGGAAAAGCAGCCAGGGAAAGACATGGATTGGGGAGCCAGGATTTGGGAAGCAGAGCCCAAATTCCAGAGCCCACTGCTACTCCTTCCCACCTCGGAACAGATCCCAGCTCCCTGGGGATTCCGGCTGGGAAAGGAGGCCAGACCCCTTTGGAGGGTGGGGATCTCTGGGATTTGCCACCAGGAAGGTGGGAAGCAGGATTTTCCCTCCCCTCTGCCAAATCCCGGCACGGTGGAGGTGGGAAGGGGCCCCTGGATGTGGGAAGAAGCCTCTGGAGGTGGGAAGGAGCCTCTGGATTTCTCCCCACAGCCTCCAGCAGGAGGAGAGCACTTGCTTTGCTCAATCCTTATGGAATCATGGAATTATGGGAATATTCTGGCTGGAAAAAGCCTCGGAGATCGTGAAATCCAACCTTTGTCCCTTTCCCACTTTATCTGAGCACTGAGTGACAATTCCAGCTGTTCCTTGGACAATTCCAGGGATGGCGACTTCACCGGTGTCCCACTCCAAGCTTTTCCATAAAGGAATTCCTGATATCCAGCTGAACCTCCCCTGAGGCCATTCCTTCTGATCCTATCACTTGTTTCCCGAGGGAATGTCCTGATTCCCACCTGGCTGCACCCTCCTTCCAGGTGAGGGGTTCAGCTTCCCAGTTGGAATTCCCAGATGGAAGATTTTCCTTGCTTTCCACAGGCTCTAGCTGGGAGCTGGATGTGGATGAATTTACACATGGAACCTGGAAGCAGGGACTGCCCGGGATCATGGATAAATAAATGTGGGATCAGCTTCTCGGGGGAAAACTCCAGGGTGCTAAAAGGCTCTTTGATCCAGCGGGGAGAAGATAAATGGGATAAATGGGATAAATGGGATGGATAAACAGGAGCTGCTGGAAGCACATCCACGCTGGGAACACGAATGATTAATTACGGCCTTTTCCAGCCGCGGAACTCCAATCCTACTCCTTAAAAAACTCCGGAGGCTCCGAGGGAAAAGCGCATTTTAACACCGGCCTTGGAAACTCTCAGAGTGAGCAATCCAAGCTCCTTCCCGAATCCTTGTTTAAATATTTTCCCTGCTCCTTCCCCTTCGCCGTGGGCATCCCACGCCGGAGCCAGGGAGGAAGCGTTCCTGGAAAAATCACAAAGCCACTTTCAGCCGCAGAAATCCCCATCCCAAATCCAAACAGGGAAGCCTCTGTCCCTTGCCAGCCTAGGCTGGGTTTCCGCCCGGAATTAGGCAGGGAAAGGGAAGGGGCCGCTTTTCCAGCTGTGGGGTGGAAATCCTGCTTTTTTCCGAGGGGCTCTTTCCAAGCTCCGCACTGACGGGGTAGCAAGGACTCCCTGGATGGATGACCACGGAAGGGAATGCTCTGGGGAGCTGGCTGTGGCCATGGAAAATGGGTTTCCATGGAAAAGCCAGGTCAGTCCTGTAACAGCTCCGTCTGGGAGGGCTGGAAAGGCTCCTTCCTGGAGCTGGAATCAGACAGGTATTTGCTGGAATACGGGGTTATTCCAGGACGGTTATTCCAGGGAAGGGGGAATGAGGATATTCAGTTTGCCCCTTGGATCGCATCCAACCTGCCGGGAATGTCCTGAGAAACTCCCTCAGGATCAGCCCCTTGGCTGCAGGGCATGGATCAGCCCCTTCCTGGTGACATTCCCGGTGACCCGGAGCCACTCCGATGTTAATGGGATAATGAGTCTCCAGTGGGGAAATACAGAATTCCAGGGGATGCTCCGGAGGTCTGGGATGGCTGGGATGCAGCTGCACATCCCATCCTGCACATTCCAGGCATCTCCATTCCATTAATGGGATGGAAAAACACCTTTGTCCCATGGAGGGGAGGCCAGAAGGAGCTCCAGGACTGTTTTCCATTATTAATCAGGAGCTGGACATTCCCAAGGCTCTCCCTACAACCAGGAGGGAGCAGAGGATGGGTGGCACAGATCCTGATTTTTCCCAAATAAAGCTCTATCCCGGCAACTCTGGTGCCAGCCGTCCCTGCATCCCGCAGATCCAGAGCTCATTCCCACCCTCCGTGTGTCCCCTCACCGTCATCCCACTGGATTCCACAAGGACAGGCTGGGCTTACTCCCCGGAAACCAAGGAAGTCATGAATCATCCTCATGTACCAACATTTTAATGGCAGATCCCTTCCAGAGGGGATATTCCAGAGGCTTGGAGCATGTGGGGCTGGTGTCACCTGGAGGTGACACTTGGGGCCAAGGCATGGATGTGGTGGGAAGTATGGATTGACCGAGGCATGGATGTGACCAACGCATGGACGCGACCGAGGAATCGATGTGGTTGGAGTTATGGATGTGACCAAGGCATGGATGTGGCCAAGGCATGGATGTGGTGGGAAGTACGGATGCGACCAAGGCATGGACGTGGTTGGAAATATGGATGCTACCAAGCCATGGATACGGTTGGATTATGGATGTGACCAAGGTATGGATGTGGTTGGTGTTATGGACATGACCAAGGCATGGATGTTACCAAGGCATGGATGCAGTTGGATTATGGATATGTCCAAGCCATGGATGTGGTTGGAAGTATGGATGTGACCAAGCCATGGATGTTACCAAGGTATGGATGTGGTTGGATTATGGATGTAGTTGGAGTTATGGATGTGACCAAGGCATGGATGTGACCAAAGCCATGGATGTTACCAAGGCATGGATGCAGTTGAATTATGGATGTGACCAACGTATGGATGCAGTAGGATTATGGATGTGACCAAGGCATGGATGTGGTGGGATAATGGATGTGACCGATGAATATGGTTGGAGTCATGGAGAGCAGATCCATCCAGGGGGTTTAAGCGCCAGTAGACTCAAAGATTTCGTTCCAAAGCCAGCATAACAGCCCAGAGCCCGGCTGTGGTGGAAAGCTGGGAGCCGGGGACTCCGGCTGTGCTCCCTTCCAGCAGAATCAGTCGGCTCCCTGCTCCCGCTGGGCAAACACGGCCGGATGAGATAAGGGCTGTGTGCACAGCTCTCGGCCAGGAATTCCGAGCCCGACCTCCCTTCCCGATATCCACCTGCTCCCAGCTCTCTCCCCGTGTCCCAGCCGCGCTGGCCTCGGCCCCTTCGCCCTTCCCATTCCCACTGGGAATATTCCATGCTGCTCCCGCTCCCACATTGTGCTGGGAGATGGCGCTGGGCATGCAGCATCCCAAAAAACTGATGGGATGTGGGATACTACCCCCAGACAAAAAGTTGGGAAGATGAGCTGGAGGGAGCCGGGATTTTGGGGTTGGGGTGGTGGGATGAGTCCCACCAACATGGATCCAGCGGACTGGGAATGGTAAGCCCAGGTTTAACATTAATACCGGGATTCCTGGGAGATTAATCCCAGAGATAAGTGGGACAACGGCGAGGCTGGAGGGCCCCGTGGCTCAAACAAAGGGATCTGGGAGCGGGAGCAAGGAAAGACGGATGGGTTGTTAAACATTGCCAGCATACCTGGCTGGAGCCATTCCCGGGTCACCGGGAAAGGCAGCTGGGATTTGGGGTGGCGGATCTGACCAATTCCAGCCAACTTCCACCCTCTTCCTTATCTCCAGCTCACACAGGGGTGATTTTGGGATTCCAAAGGTGCTCCAGGACATGGAAAACATTCCTGGCTGTCTCAAGATGTCCAAATCCACCCCACCCAGCGGGGGCTGCTATGCCGGGGGCTCCCAGTTTTCCCAGCAGAAGGGATTTGGGAGCGCAGCGTTGTCTCCATCTGGGTTTCCCCCTTCCAGACATTTTCCACAGGGTCCAAGGAGTGCCCAGTTGGGCAATTTGAAGTTTGCTCCAGCCTCTAAATCAGGGAATTTTCACTCTCCCCAGGTGCTGACCATGGGATCCATCCAGCCCATGGGATCAATTCTCCCTAAAAACCGGGAAAACTGTGGGATTAAAATTGGCTCCTCCAACAGCATCCCCAGGCAGACTCTTCCCTGTTTTCCCACCAGGTGAAAGCTGTGCCTGGGGAGAAAATCTGGATAGATGCCATCAACTTCTCCACCTCTCCATCCTCTTCCCTGCTCCTCCCTCAAATCCCTTCCCTGCTCTCCATCAAACCCCTTCCCGGCGTCTCCCGGCGGAGACGAGCCACTAAAGAACGGGATGTCAGGGCCGCTCGGCTGCTCCCCTCCATCCATTATCCCACTCCAAAGGTCTCACCTATCCAAGAGCCCCATCCATCCCCATTTCCAGGCGGCCGGGGCAGCCCCTCCCCTCCCGGCCCTTGGAGCCCTCTGCTTTCCATCAGATTTTCCAAGACAATGGGTGTCTGGAAGCTCCTTAACTCCTCGGGAACGGGGAGGGGGTGTTGTGGACACAGCCCCAGTGCTGGGGGATGGCTCCTGGGAAAAACTTACTCCCAGGACACCCCTTCCTTCCCAGAAAAGCAGGATCACATCCCCTCAGGCTTTTCCTTGCATTTTTGAGGGAGTTTTCCCAGTGTTTTTCCCCTAATTGGACGCTCCTAAAATCCCTGAGATGTCCAGGGGGATAAATACTGGGATTTATGCCTCTCTTTGACATCCCAAGTCATGACTTGGGAATATGAAATCCTCTTCCACGGCAGCTAGTGGATTTCTGGAAGCTTGGGATGAGGCCAGGGGCAGGAGATGCCTCGTGGGAATCATCTTTTCCAGGCAGGACCTTCCTGGGATAACACCAATCCCATCACATGGCATTTCCCAGGAATGCGTGGAGGACATACGTGACCCCCATGGGAATTCCCTCTGCATCCCTCGGGCTGGATCCAGGGAGCCCCAATTGTCCAGGAAACTCGGGATACCAGGAATTCCACACAGGCTGTCCAAAAATTCCAAGGAAAAGATTTATTACATTTTTATAGGTTTTTATTAAAATTATTGCTGATGTTGTTGCTTTTTTTCTTATTATTCCCACCATTCCCAAAATTATTTTGGGACCAGGACCGAGCATTCTCAGCACAGACAAAACATGGATTTGGGCTGGGTTTTATCCCCCCTCAGGTGGGATTTGACTCCCAAAAAAACCACGGATGTTGAAAGCGCAAGCGGGGCACGAGGGGCTCCAAGCCCATCCAGCTGGACCTGGAAAACTCTGGGATGATGCTAGAGTGGTGCTGGAATGATCCGTCATTCCAAGGCCTTATCTCGTGGCAGAGAACCGGCACTGGCACCGCTGCCAGGGGCACTTTATTCCCTTGGAAAGGAAGGCAGCAGAATTCCAGTGCCAAATCCATTGTTCCTGGAACGGGAATGGCTCCGGCTCTTGCCAGGTTACAGAGCTCCCATTGTTATTCCAGAGCTCGGGATCAGCCGGCTTTGAAGTAGCTGAGGCAGGAATGCTCCTTCCTCTCCGCTTTGCTGCTTTTATTCCTTGATTTCCTAACCCCAAATTCCATGACTTATCTTGGATCGGGATTGCAATGAGAGGAGCTTTAGGGTCGCTTCCAACCCGAATCATTCCATGATTCAGGCTGGAAGTGGTGTGGTGGGAAGTTAGGCGGAACCGCCCAGGACCAGGAATGTTGGCTCTGGCTCTGGAGTTTGGGATGAGCTGGACACAGGTGGGAACCAATGGATTCCAGAGGGTCTAGGTGCTGTGGGGATCGGAGCAGCGGGATCAGCAGTTGGGAATCTCCATGGGACATGGGAATGAGGGATGATGCTCTAGGTGGCTCTTTCCACTTTGCTGCTTTCATTCCTTGATTTTTCCCCCCAATTCCATGATTTATCTTGGACAGGGATTTGGAATGAGAGGAGCTTTAGGATCGCTCCCAACCCTAATCATTCCATGATTCAGGCTGGAAGCAACGTGGTGGGAAGTTGGGCGGAACCCCTCAAGACCAGGAACGTTGGCTCTGGCTCTGGGCTTTGGACGTTGGGATGAGCTGGACACAGGTGGGAAGCACCAAATGCCAATGGATTCCAGAGGGTCCAAGTGCTTTCGAGACCTGGAACAGCCCGTCAGGAATCTCCATGGGACACGGGAATGTTGGATCATCTCCAGGTGCTTCCTGGCCACCTCTCCCTGCTTTATCCCACCCCTCGAGCCCATTCATCCCTTGGGATGGAGCTGCTTCCCTCGGGCAGCTCCTTCTCCCGGCTTTGTATCCAATTTAACCGCTGGATTGGAAATGCCAGCGGAGTTAAGAGGAGCTGATTAAAAAGCAGGAGCCTCATCCCAGTTTTTAAACACGGAGTTGCTCGGCCGTATTTACATTCGTGTCAACTTTAATTTAAATCCCGCATAACGATATTTGCTTCCCTAAATTTATTCCCCGGGAACGCCGCGCAAATTACCCGGCACCACCGGCACCTTCTCTTTGTCTCCGCCGGAGTGGCTCGGGAATGAGCTCCGGGAAGTGTCATTCCGCCTCTTTAACGTCTCATTAATTAACCCATCCCGCTTTCGGGATGAGCTTGGAACTGCTGGAGCCCGGAAAAGGAATTTCGGCTGGATCTGCCTCCAAAATGGGAATTGGGATAGGCTTGGTGAGCCTCATCCCTTCCAGCTTGGGATATTCCATGGGAATTCATGGAATTAAGGAGCCCAACTATGGTAAAGGCATAAACCCCCTTTCCTGAGGGATTTTGGGATGGGCCATCCTGGGAATGGAAATCTGGTTGGATCTGCCTTCAAAATGGGAATTGGGATAGGCTAGGTGAGCCTCATCCCTACCATCTTGGGATGTTCCATGGGAATTCATGGAATTAAGGAGCCCAACTATGGTAAAGGCATAAACCCCCTTTCCTGAGGGATTTTGGGATGGGCCGTCCTGCGGACACAGCATCAGAGGGGGGAATATCCAGGTGCTCTGGGATTTCAGGGATATGTGGGATGAGCTCTGAGCAGCACAGGAACAACAGGAGCCTCCTGCCTGCCGGCCCGACCACCCTGCAGGAAAAAGTGGGAAAAGTGAGAAAAAAAGCCACAAAAATCCAGTGATTCTTTGGATTTTTGGAGCAGCTGGAAATATCCTTTGGAATGTGGCATTCCCGCAGCTGGCTTGGAAGGAGGACAGTATTCCTTGCCCAAAAGGGTTTCTTTGCCCCAAGAGGTTTCCCTTTCCCTTTATCCGAGAGTTTTTCCTTGCCCCCAAAGGGTTTCCCTGCCCCTAAAACCTCTCCTTGTCCCACAAGGATTTCCTGGCCATTCCCAAAGATGCCAACCAAAGAGTGTGGGATGAACCATCCAGGGGCACACGGAGCCTCATCCCAGAGCCTGGAGCTTGGCTTGGGAATGCCAGCAGAGGCAGCTTTTCCTGGATCGGTGGGATATGGGAATCAGGGAATCAGGGAACCACAACAAAAGGAATTGGGGATCCATGGAAAAGCCATGGGCCAGAGCCCGGATCTTGGTTTGGGAATGCCAGCGGAGGCAGTTTTTGGGAATAAGCGGAGTCAGGGAAGGGCTGAAGCTGTGCCCTTACCTGGCTGGACGAAGGAGCTCCACAACAAAAGGGATTCAGGATCCAGGTGATCCATGGAAAAGCCATGGGCCAGAGCCTGAATCTTGGCTGGGGAATGCCAGCGGAGGCAGCTTTTCCTGGATCGGTAGGATAAGGGAATCGGGGAATCAGGGAAGGGCTGCAGCTGTGCCCTTATCTGGCCGGAGGCCGGGGCTCGGCAACAAAAGGGATTGGGGAGCCGGGTGATCCATGGAAAATCCATGGGCCCAGCATTGTGGCCGCCCTTCTGCTGAGCAAATATTCCAAACTGTTCATTCCCGTCTCCCATTCTCTCCCCGGAACGCTGTTTGTGTCCTTGCATTTCATTCCGCGGGAAGATTGCTCCCTGGGCCGGTGAGCAAACAGTCCGGGAAAGAGCCAACTATCCCGGCATTTCCCTGGAGAACTGGCATTTTTATTCCAGCTCCAAGCTGTCAAAGTGCTGGAGAGTTTCTGTCCGGATCCTGAATTAATTGCTTTAAGCTGGAGCGGCCTCCAAATGGCCGGGAGATGTTTATTAATAACGCTTCTCCTGGCTTTTTTTTCCCGGAATTTTTTTTTGTTTTGCTCCAAGCTGTGCTCTCCCAATCCCGCGCCCTCCGTTAAGGCCCCGGTCCGAGGAAAAGCTGCTTACAGGGAATTAGGGAACGGCTCCCGAGGTTTCGGCGGTAGGACTTTGGGGGAACGCCGGGAAGGTGACGGAGATGGATCAGCGGGAGAAGGAGTGGGAGAGCGTTTAACCCAAACGTCCTTGGCAATTAATGAGGAAATTAATGCTGGGGAAAAAAAAAATTCCAGGCGGGAATTAAAGGGGTTTGTGTGGAACGCCAAACGTTTGAAAGCGCGGCGATCCCGCTTTGAGGAACGAAGGAATAAAGCGATTCCAGCGCCGCTGGAAAAAGCGGGAGCCGGGAGCGCCTTTGTGTAAATTTCCCACTTGACTTTTCATTATGTACCTGCCCCAAATCCATCTGTGTGGATGGGATCAGCATGGAATGGGAGAGATAAAAGCCGGAATAAATGTGCTTTGCATATCCCACCGCCGAGCCCCCCTCCCCTCTCCCCGGAGCCGCTTCTCCAGGCAGCTGCATTTTCGGGAATAAATCATTTTGCTGAGGGAAGGAAGGAGAGGAGAGGGGAGCGGAGCGGGGCCGCTCGAGTGTTTGCTTGGAATATTGATCCTGTCAGAGGGACGGCGGTTAATGAGTAACCGGGAAAAATACGCCAGAGCATGGATACGGCTCCGGGGCCCCTCTGGATCCGGGAGCGGAGCCTGGGACAGGGTGGAGCAGAGGGAGAAGGGGGACAGGGCCTGCATCCCACAGGGAGACCCCGAATTCCAGGGTGTTTGGAATCCTGGGGCTTTCTGCATCCCAAATCCTGCAGCATCCCAAATCTTGCTGAATCCCAAACCTACAATATCCCAAATCCTGCCATATCCCAAATCTTGCTGAATGCCAAACCATGCTAAATCCCAGACCTGCAGTATCCCAAATCTTGCTGCATCCCAAATCTTGCTGAATCCCAAACCTACAATATCCCAAATCCTGCCATATCCCAATCCCTGCTGTGTCCCAAACCTCACTGTATCCCAAATCCTTCCACTTCCCAAATCTGCTGCATCCCAAACCCCACCACACCCTAAACCCTGCTGCATCCCAAATCCTGCCCCATCCCAGACCCTGCTGCATCCAAAATCCTGCCCCATCCCAGACCCTGCTGCATCCCAATCCCTGCCCCATTCCAAACCCTGCTGCATCCCGAACCTGCCACACCCTAAACCCTGATGATACATCCCAAATCCTACCCCATTCCAAACCCTGGTGCATCCCAAACCCTTCCCAAACCCCACTGATTCCCAAACCTTGCCAACCCCCTTGCTCATTCCTGCAAACAGGACATGATCCCATGGGATCAGCCTCTTGCACGTCCAGGTGGTTCTCCCTCCCCGCATCCCAGCAGGAGCCATTCCAGATCCCAAATATCCCCAATTTCACCCGGATGAAGAACATTCCTGCCTTAAAACCAGCTGAAATTCCTGCCCCATCCATGCGATAATCCGGAGCCTGGTGCGAGCTCCCCGTCCTGCCCAGTTCTCCTTTCTTCCACCCCTCCTCCTTTTCCATGAATCCCAACACCTCAGAGAGCTGGAATATGCTCCTTTCTGCTTTATCCCCTTGTGAGGAGAACTCCTGGTGGGATTTATTTTCCCGTCAGGAGCAGGATAGGGAAAAGGTTAAGAGGCACTTCAGGAGATCCACCCCATTCCGGGGTTTTTATTCCCGATCCCGTTTCAGCAGCTCCCGTCATCCCAAGTGATGAATTCCTTCTCCTCCTCGTCCTCCTCCTCCTTTCCCTTCACATCCTTGTGCCGGGAAAAGCAGCCCAGCTCCTGCACCTGCTTCCCGCTGGGTTTATTCCTTGAAGAATCTTTCCACATGGGAATTTCTCCCGGTCAGGCAGTGGATTTTTGCCTTTCCCTACGGAAAAGGCCCTTTCCAGTGTTTTTCCTTTTGCTCCTAAAAATCCGCACCGGGAATTTCTGGGAGAGGAGGGTGGGGAAGGAGAGGAAACAAAGGGAAAAGGAGGGATGAGCCGGCGACTTCCCAAACTGGAGATTTCCTCTGGATTTCCTCCCAAAAAATCGACTCTGCTGTCGGCTCGACATCTGCACGGATTTTATGGGTTTGGGAATGACAGCTCCGGTTGGAGCCAGGGCACAGAAACTCTTGGAAAAGCCCCTTTGGAAGCAATTCCCACCTTCTGTCCCCTTTTTCCGCCCAGGGCTGCTGGATTTGTCCCCCCCCCCATTCCCAGGAGTGCTTCCAAAATGGATTAGTGCATCCAAATTTCCATCCCTTCCCTGTTTCCCTCCCACCGTGGATCCCGGAGCTCCAAGGTGGGATGTTTCAGGAAAGCTTTGGAAGGGGTTTAATCAACCCCGATTTCATGGGATTTTTCCTGCTGGAATTTTTCCTCCTCTCCAAAGCCTTCCCTGCGCTTGCCCTTGGGAAACCATCCCCCCGTGCATCCCTCAGATTTCTGGGAAACTCAGCATTCCCGAGGTGCTGCTATTTTTCCTGCTGTTTCCATGAAGGCCGGCAGGATCCACATCCCATCCTGGATATGGATCCATATCCAGGCCGTGTCCACATTCCTGCTGGGAATTACCAGAGCGTGACCCAGGTATCGCTGCCGAGGACAGACACAAAGAGGCAATCGGAGATGGGAATCTTGGCCTTTAATAGGGATGAGGACATGGATGAATCCCAATTTATCCCAACTCCCGCTGCCCTCGACTCCGTGTCCATCAGCTGAATAAATAAAGGAGAGGGAAGGGAGAGCAGGAGCTCGGAGCAGGGATAAGCAGAGCATTCCAAGGGCTCCCAAATCCCTCAGTAGCGCTGCCTTGGGAAGTGGGGCAGGAATCAAATCCCCACCTTTCCACTCCAGCTGTTTTCCAGCAGGGATAAGGTGCATTCCTTGTAATGCTGCTGGGAGGAAAACCCTGTGGAAAAGTGCTCCTTCCCAAGGGAGAGCTCCTTGTCCGGCCTTCCTCGGGATCCGGGTGCGGGAATCAGTGAAGTGCCGGGAATTCCCAAAGCACAGCCTCATCCCAGATGATCTCTGCCTTTCCCACATTTTCCTTGGAAAAGGGGCTCCGTGGTCCTGGGGAAGTGGAGAGGGTGGAGCAGGAATGAGGTGGGATGTGAGGAGGGGGAACTGCTGGAATGGGGTGGGAAAAGGAGGGAAAGGGGGAAGGAAAGAAAGGGGAAAAGGAGGGAAAGGGGGAAATGGGAAGGGAAAAAAGAAAGGGAAAAGATGAATGGAGCAAAGAGGGGAAAGGGGGAAAAGGGAAAAGTAAGGAAAAGGAATGGGAAAGAAGAAAGGAAAGGAAAGGAAAGGAAAGGAAAGGAAAGGAAAGGAAAGGAAAGGAAAGGAAAGGAAAGGAAAGGAAAAAATCCAGCTGGAGCCGTCCCTGCTCCCCCCGCAGCCGCCTCCGCCTCCTTCCCGGGTTTTAAAGCTTTTCCTTTTTCCTTTCCTTTTTTCCCCCTATTTTTTTCCTTTATTTTCCCTGGAATTCCACTCCCAGCTGTCCCTGCAAACAGAACAGCCCGGGGGGAGTTTCCATCCCTCCCTCCATCCCTGCATCCCTCCGTCCATCTCTTTTCCCAAAAAAATCCCCGTCCCGGGCTGGGGGCAGCTTTTCCCGTTCTCCCGTTCCCTGTTCCTGGTTCTGTCCCGCTGGGATCCATCCCTGCCGGCGGCACAACACCCCTGTGCCCGCCGTCTGGAGCCGATCCTGGGGTTTTCCCAGTGTTCCACAGCCTCTGGACACCCTGGAACGGGAGTGCTCCTTCCAGAATAATTGGGGGGGGAAAAAACTGATTGCGGGGATATTTTTCCACTTTTTTCCCACTTTTTTCCCACTTTTTTCCCATTTTTTTCCATTTTTTCCCATTTTTTCCTGTGTTTGGGGTTTTTTGCATCCTTTTATATTACTTTTTTTAATTTTTGAATTTTTCTTTTCCTTTTCTCTATTTTTTTGGTCCTTTCCCCCTTATTTTCCTTTTCATTTTCCTTATTTCCCTTTTCCCTACTTTTCCTTTTTCTTTTTTTCCTTTTCCTTATTTCCCTTTTCCCTACTTTTCCTTTTTCTTTTTTTCCTTTTCTTTTCCTTTCCCTTTTCTTTTTTCCTCTTATTTTTCTTTACCCCATTTCCTTTTTTATTATTTTTTTTTATTTTGTCTTATTTTATTTTATTCCCTTTTATTCCCTTTTGTTCCCTTTTATTTTTTCCCTTTTAAAAATTATATTTAAACCCCCCCCCTTTATTCCAAGAAACCCAACCGCTCCCAAATCCACCTTTCCCACCTTTCCGCGGCTCAATATGGAAACGACACCACAAACCCCCCCCCAAAATCCCAAAAAAAATCCCCGCCAGCTCCCTCCTTTCTTCCCGCATCCCGCGGCTCCGCAATCCCGGCTTTAACATTCCCAAAAATCCGGAGCCGGCGGATTCCCCATCACCCTGGGGATATCTCCTCTCCTATTCCCCTGGAATAAACTTCCAACCTTTTTTTTTTTTTCCCTCCTTCCCTTTTCCAGCCTCTTCCCTACCTGTTTTTTGTGGGGTTTTTTTTTGGATTAACCGAAGAGGATTTTCCCCCTCTCCCCTCCCAAAAAAAATCCAGGATTAGGGCAATTTCTGGGAGAAATAGTGGGAACTGCCTTGAGCCTGGGCGGAATTACAGCTTGGAAAAGAAGGGTCCATCAGTTTCCCGGGAGACGGGATAAGCCCTACTTGGGTGTTCCAGCTCTTTTTAGCCCCACTAATAATTAGTCCCATCCCAGCCCCGAGTTGTCCTGGTCTTTTTTTCTCCTTGGGATCATCCAGAAACGCGCTGGATGCTGCGGGCAGGGAAGGCAGGGCCGGCTCTTCCAGCGTTATCCCGGGGGGAAAGGCTTGGGGGGCGGGGGGAATTTGGGATCCCACCGGGGCTTCCCCGTCCTCTTTGTGCTTGGATGTCCTTGGAGCCACCCCTGAATGTCGTTACGGGCCGGGATAATTTTTTTTAAAAAAGGGGGAAAAGTCGCTTTTCGTGGAGGGAGAGGTCAGGGAAAAATAAAGGAAAACTCTGGATAACGGAGGGAAGGGAAGCGGCTGGAGCGGGGCTGATCCGGGAGCTCAGGCCCTGCCCGATCCCTCTCGGCATTCCCAAACCGCATCCCAAAAAACACCCCTATCCCGGGATTTGACGGGAATGCACGGGAAAACGGAGCGGGGACACCGCGATCGCGGCGATCGCGGGGAGCTGGGAATGCTCGGGAAGAGAGGGAAAAGCAGGCGGGAGCGGCAGGGCACGGGCGGGCACGGAGCGCTAATTGGGGCTGGCAGCGTTAATTAGCGGGAGCTCATTAGCGGTGTCACCTGGCCCGGTGAGGAGGCACGGCTGGGGACAGACACACGCTGAAATTCCCGGTTTTCCCAGCAAACACGCTCGCGGGAATGTTTGGATCCCGTCTTGTTTTGGCCCACGCAGGGTGCAGGAAAGCGGGAGCCGCGGGAATGGCACCGGGAGCGGCGCTTCCCGGGAAAAATCCCCTCCCGGAACAAAAGATTGGGAAGAAAAATGGG
>VWZW01006297.1:0-39933 GCA_013397115.1 Edolisoma coerulescens
CGTAGACCGGCGGGGCGGGGAGGAATTTGAGGCATCCGCTTTGTCTTTGACCGCCGCCGCCTTCCCGTCCCTTCCCGTGCGGGCGAGCGGGTGCTTCAAGGCTGGGTTACCATCGGGTGGCGGCGGTGGCGGGGACCCCCCGTGGGCGACCCGGCCCTGAGGCGCCCGCCGGGGCCTCGGCTCCCGCTCGGAAATGGAGCCGCCGTCGGGCTCTTTCCGACGGGACCGGAACAGCCGCTTTCCTGAGCGGAGATCGGCCCCGTCCCCGCCCGGGAAGGGCACGGTCCCGCTGGTCCTCGCTGTCGCGAGCTGCCCTCAAGGAAGGTCCTAAACCCATTGGCTGGGGCTTGGTGGAGTTGAGATTTTGGAGGTTTCCAGGCGCTTAACGCGTTTTCTGTGGATAACCATTTTTTTCCTTGCTGCAGCCACATACTCCCTTTTCTGTTGCTTATTTTTCCTGAATTCCCCCTTCTTTGCCAGGCCGCCCACGTTTATCATATAATTAATAACGTTCCTTTATATACGTGCTTTTCTGGCGCTCTGACTTTGTTAAACAATCACTTCAGTCTTCTTTGCTCCCCCGTCGTGAGGGAATTTATTGATGGAGCACTGTGAAACTTTTCGTCTTTCGAAAATTTCTGAAACTTACCCCATTTGGCTTTGTCAGGTGTCCCATGTGCTGGCATATGAAGCCAGTGGCACAGCAGACCTTTGCTGGTTGTCCTTGGTGATTGCGCTTTCATTGCAAATCTGCATTTTTTTCTCCTTTTAATGCTACGTCTGAAGCCTTTAAACCAATTAAACACAAGTTAAAGTGACCATCCCAACTAATCAGCACATTTGAGTTAGGTGCAGTGGGATTAAATTTTAATTGGTGCGCAAATTCTGTTAAAATGTTCCACAAAAATCAGGGGAAGGAGTGCTCATCGCTGCCTCGTGCGTTGGGATTGTTGCTTATCGAGTCTCTCGCTGAGAGCCTCTGGGGTGGGTGAGCGCCTCTCTGAGCAGTACCACAGTGATGAGAGTGGGAAGGGGGATTTTCGGAACCTGGAACAGTCTGTGGCATTCCGTGTTTAGGGGGAAAAAAATGCAGTAACTTACCACATGCCTACAGCCTCTTGGCAGAGGTATGCATCTGCTGACCTGCAGGACATTGAGGGGGGGCATCGTTCCCTAGTGTTACAGTCTGTGCGAGTACGGAACCAACAGCTCTGTGCTCTGGTCAGTTTGTGCAGCCAGTAGCCAGCTGGCATATTCCGGCAGGGACAGCGTGCTCTGTTGCTGGTTTGCGTCTGCGGCACTTGCAGAAGTGTAGTGCCTCCATTGTATTGGCTCTGCAGCAGTAAGGATGGCACAAAACGGTCATCGCTGCCTGCCAGGCTGACACCCCCACCATGGGGCTCCAGGAGGCCCAAGGGAGTGATAGTGGTGCAGGGGCCTGGCGTGCAAGATCCCTCCTGGGCGTGGGGCCCCCTCACCGGCATCGTGCCTGGATGCCTGGGGCTGCTCAGGGCAGCCAGCGCTCTGTAACACTGCAAGGAGGAGGAGGACAAGGAGAGCTGATTGCTGTGTTTCTTTTGGACACGTGTCTGAAAGTTCCTGTGGGAAGGAATGAATTGAGGCAAGGGAGTGTGGGAGAAAAGCACAATTCAAGCGACGTCAGGTCCCCATTAACTAACCCCTGTGTCTCTTGGTCTGAGTAGTTCTTCAACCTCAACTTCCTCATAATGCTATGAAATGGTAAAGTTTCTGCACTCCAGTACAGGGCAATCTGACTGGTGTTGACTTCGTAGGAAGTAGAAATAAGTTACAACAGCGTGGACTTTTCACCAGCCTTCTGGCTTTCTCTGTGTTCTGAAAATTGCCCAGCTGAGAATAAGTTCCTGATTTTCTTTATTTAAGACGAGGCTAGGAATTGGAGGCAAAAATAACTCTTGTTAAAAAAGGGAGCTCTCAAATGTGGCTATTACAAGAAATGAGAATATTTAAAAGCCCAGTATGCCTTGCAATCTAGACCAAGTTATTTTGTGTGTTCACGTGGGTTGGTGATTACATTTGGAGCATGACCTTACCAGAGTATTGTACCCAGGCACTCTGAGGTTGTGCATGTCCTCTGTGAAACCTTTCCTTCCCACCGTGGGCTGCAGTTGGTGAGGAACCAGAGGCCTCTTTCCTCATGGAAGTTTTTCAGAAAGTGTGGCTGGCATTACTGAGCCAAATGACAAAAAAGGACAATTTTGATACAATTGTTACACTAAAATGAAGCATATAATCCCTTTAGAAGGTCGTTTTGATTGGAAGATTCCCACAAGGGTGATGATTCGTAGCAGTAATATGTTTTGCACTAACTAGTGGACTGCAGATCATGGGAGCCCTTAAAATGTGCTGGAATGGAGAACTTTTGTTGTGATGGTTATGGCGTGGTTACTTATGTCTTCACAAGTCTAAGGCCTGCTGTACAGACTTTTTGCCTTGGGTAATTGTTGTATTTGCACATATGAAGTAGAAAGCATGAATGTTTTCAAATACTTGGTAACAGCTGATGAGCAGGTGTTGTTTGCCAGCACTTCCTGCATTCCCAAAGCTGATGGTTGGCTTTGTCCTTCCATACTGTTATTCTCTCTGCTTGCAATGGGCTGAATCTTTGGAGGGCTTTAGTCCTATAATGTGATCTCCTCTTCCCTCCATAGCCATCAAAGGTGTGATTAATCTCCCTGTCCAAGCTCAGCTGTTTGCCAGGGTAACAGGGGCTGGCAGCCTTCTCCTGGTGGCAACTGCAGCCACTCACAGC
Source organism: Edolisoma coerulescens (assembly GCA_013397115.1). Lineage (NCBI taxonomy): Eukaryota > Metazoa > Chordata > Aves > Passeriformes > Campephagidae > Edolisoma > Edolisoma coerulescens. The sequence continues at coordinate 2,792 of VWZW01006297.1, forward strand.
ACACACTGTGGACAGTCACATCTCTCTGGATTTGAGGGTTTAGAGTTGGTGACAGAATCAGTTTGGTGGAAAACCCACAAACCATTTGCCCTAACTGTCCAGATTTAGGAACCTTCATAACCACCCTGACTGAGAAGGCATGCCAGGCATGCCATTCCCGTGAAGTCAGTGGGGTTTGGGTTGATTCAGCAGCCTGAAAACCAGTGCGTTTTGAAATGATCAAATATAAAGTGTGGCACTGGATGTCAGCCATCAGAATGTGGCAATTTAGGCCTTAATGCTTTTGTGTCTCTGGTGGTGTCTTAGGTTTTGGCGGTAATGTTCCCCTGCTGAGGCCCTAATCTTGGCAGATAAAGGGTTGTAAGGATGCCTCAGCCCTGTGTTCTTTAACCCTCACCAGGGCGGAGTAAGATATGCAGGTGCTACACACAGCTTTACCTAAGCGTGACAGCAGCATGCACAGAAGCGTGAATGCTATGCACAGACAGTTTCTGTTTCCTTTTCTGTAAAAGAAAGCTGAGAATGTTTTGATGCTTTCTTGCAGTAGTTGTACAGCGAATGTAACATTTGTGTTCCTGAACATTTGAATTTCACGTAGAAGCACAGTCCAGAAAGGTGAATACACCCTGTGAGTGATGGGCTGAAAGGAGAGGGGGTGTTTGGGAAAAAAAAAAAGAGTTTTTTAATGTTATACTTAACACTCAGCCTATTCTGCAGCCTTGTATGCCATGAGAAGCTCTTCCCATAGTAGAGCCCCTTAGGATCCACAGCAATAACCCCAGGAATAAAATAGATCATTTCTTTGCTTAGGAACAAAGTTGCCAATACACAGGTATAAAGTATAACAACACATAAGCTGGTAAATTTGTTTCTGTGTGACAGTGGGAGGATGAGAGCGACTGCATGCTCTCGTGAGGTTGGAGGAGACACAGGGATTTTCACATCCTCTCCAGTCACAGATCTGGGAAGAGCTACATCAGTGCAGGTGGGCACTGTGCCTGGAGGAGGTGGGTTTGCCTTTCCCCTTGTCCTATCCGCTTTCTCCTCCAAGTGCCTTTTCTAGCCCTACCCCAGCTGACAAAAACTCTATGCAGCCGTGTTCAGGGAGTTGATCTGGGTGAAAATTAACCATCAGCATCTCCCCCACTCCCTTTAGCTCTGCCTGATTCCCAGCCTGGCTGCAGGGCTGCTCTATTCTGGCCAAGGGAGGGGAGCACGAGGCTAGAAGGAGGCAGGCGTGGTGCAGGGCCACCTGAAAATGACTATAAAACTTAAGTTTGAGGATCTGGTCCAAAGTCTGTGAGGTCACTTGTGCAGTAATAGCATCCTTTGAGCATACTTAACATTGCTGCCTGCGTTGAGATCTCTGTCACCACCATGCGCCACCATCACAGTGAGTTTGGACGTTCTACCTTTGCCAAGTTCCTGCTCGTGTAAAATGCTGCCCAGGCTTGGGCAGAGGAGTAGAGACATCATGTTTAGAGGACTTCAGTGGAAAATTTCTTACATTTATTAAGTCCCAATCTTTTTGGCCCTGTTTGTCAGAGCTTCATTGGATTGAGCAAACGTCAAATGTCTTCCTCGCAAAGTAACTTCAGAGTCCTATGACCTGGGCTCTGAGCAGCTGTATGGAACTAGGGCCAGTAAAGTGCACTGGTTTCATGTGTGTAAATACTTTGTGTGAGCTGGAAACTCCCGTATGGCTGCTCCTTGGCCTGCTGCAGCATAATAGCTGTCATTCTGCCCTGCCCAGTCTGTCAGGGGACCAGCTGTCCACAACCCAGCCATGCCCACTATCCTCCCTTGGTGGCAGGTGCAGGCAGACTGGCCTGGTTCCATGGGCAGATCCCGTTTCTGACAGGTGGGCTCCTGGGTGCTCCAGGATGAAGTCGTGGGAGACATGCACTGTCAAGTGTGGATACTTCCTCATCACTCCTCCTTCCTGTCTGCCCTGGTTTGCGAGGAATGTGGTGATTTTGCTGCTTCAAGTCACAAAGGGGAAAGTGTAGGCTTTAATGATTTTTAATCAGTACTGGGTGGATGAGCCCCCTGCATTGTAAACATTTATAGTTCTGAATTTACTTAGCTAATTGGTTTTTAAGTCATAGATGAAGTCATAGTTTGGCCTGCTGTACTGCCCAGGCCATAGTATCAAACCTTACTTAGTATTGAATTAACTCATTAACTCAGCCGGTTTTGAGGTTTGTGATTTCAACTTGCAAACTTGATGCCTGGAGCGGGGGGCGGGGGGGGCGAGGGGCATTGATCTAAATAAGATTTTTTTGCCACAAAACCCCATGTTCCTTGCTTGGATTTGTGATTGTTTGGCTCAGAAGTAGTAGGACAGATTTCATTTGGACCCCTTGCAAATAGTGTTGTGGCTATCCTTGAGTGTGCACTGCATGCCTCTGAGAAAGCAGAGCAGCAGGAGATGAGAACCAAGGCTTTCTTAGCCCTGTTAGGATTCGGCTTTGGTGGTTAATATTACAAAACCACTCGAGCTTGGGGCTCGTGTGTCTGGCCGTGCAGTAGGAGAGGAAAGCATCTGTGGCTGTAGGCAGGTGATGTGAGAGGGCTGCCTGACCTGTGTCGTGGCACAGCAGTCTTATGGGGCAGCTGAGGGAGATGCCTTCTGGTGACACACATCCCCTCTGCCCCAGGACAGCAGCTGTCCCGCTCTGGGAGCCAGTGGGCAACATGTAGCACGTCATCCTCTGAGGGTGCAGGAGCAGGTAACGGCAAGTACACTGCACTGGAAGTGCAAGTGCCTAGGTAGGTAAAGGTGGTGTGGGAGCAAAAGAGGGAGCATGTTGTTGTGTGACACGGTCGGGCCTGTGTTCCTACTTCTTGTGTAAGTGTTGCAGTGTTCTAATTGACCTCTAAAATGGTAGCTTCATCCTAAGCTGAAAATGTCTTTCTACATGACTGATCACAATGAACATAAGCTCAAGCAACTCTTTAATTAGCTCAAGAATGTTTCTCTTTACCTTGAATGCTTACTTTTCACATTTTCCTCTGTTGCTGCATGCAATGCAGTGCTTGCAGAAAGGTAACTCTGGGCTGTGCAGCGAGGACTCCTGACAGCGTGGCTCTGCTGCCTGGTGTTGTCAGCCCTGCCACCCATGCTGCATGCTGCACAGCTCTGTACAGATGGGAGTGACAGCTTTTGCTGCAGTGCTGCGCCCTCCGGTACATGTTGCAGCAAAATCTGTCAGGCTTTGTTTTCACATTCATTCTCAAAATTGCTCTAATTTAAATTGGTTTTATATGCATTATCTGGGTCTTAAGGTTCAGCACTGGCTTGTGTCTTCCCCACTGGATTGGTTTCAAAATCACAGGATATGTTTCCAAAGCTGAAAGGAGGCTGCAGAGGCTCCAAGGTTGTGCTGATCATCTGATTCCACTGCAGCACTTTCAGCTGCTTGTGCCTTTGAGGTGCCTGTGCCTCACGTGGGAGTGCAGTGGGTTACCTTAAAGGGAAAATCTGATGAAATTTCTTCAAGAACTTGTTGTTACATGTGATATCTTAGTGGAATTTACTGGAATAGAATGGAGATTCCTGACCTAGGATCTGGAACAGAGCTGCAAAAACATTAATTTCTCAGGTAGTGTGAATCATTTGGAAATATGTCTGGTTTTGCTGGAAAACAATAATTCCTGGATGATAATAAATAACTACTAGTACTGCTTTGTGGTGAGAATTTGAACTTGAAGCAATTGAGAATTCCTAATTAAGCCTCTCACTCTTTTTGTCTGCATCCCATTCTGTTTAGCTGCTCTTCAGGATTGTTTTTAATGTTGTTGAGTGTGACTTATGTCTTTGCATAAAGGTATCCTGTGTAATGTGGGTGTTGATGTTTCTGTGTGAGTTTTGGCTGTTAGTATATTGTAAACTGCCTGCATATGCTCTAAAATTCTCTGGGTGTTACCTTTTTGCGTTGGGCAGAGCATGGGAACAAGAAGCACAGTTTGGAATAGGTCTCTTCCTTCTGTCTGTAACCACTGTCAGAAGTGCTGTGAAGGGGAGAGTGAGTATCAGCAGTGCTTTGGGAAAGCTGTGAAATTGTGTGTTTGAAGGTGACTGCAGGAACAAAGCTGCAGTGGAGCATTACCAGCTGTGGAGGTGGGGAACTCTTTTCCAGCAGCGATGGGAAGATGGGGAGGCTCTCTGGGTGTAGTCTCTGCAGAGTGTAGACCACAAACGGGCTGCTGGTAGCTGGTGTATAATAGCTGGGCTGAGAGACTGGCTTGAGGTGCAGGCAGAGTGAAACAGCAACTGCTGAGTGCAAGGAAATAGCTGTGCCCTGCTGACTGCCTTGATTGCCAGGTGGCACTCCTCGGGCCTGGGTCACTTGCCCCTCATTTCCCTCCTTGAGCAGCAGAAGTGGCAAGCCCCATTCTCTAGCTTGCTTTCTCTGGCTGTCGTACAACAGAAACATCCTCCCAAGTCCTTACACACAGATCATCTCCATTCACTTTCCTCTGCTGCCTACACTTTGAGCTGATTTGCAGAGCAGGGTGGGTTTTTTCTTTTTTCTCTTTTCTTCTTGTTTGTTTATTTTTTTTTTTTTTTAGTAATCTCTGCCCTGTGTGCCTCTAGTGACTGCTGTGACTGCTGGAGCATGTGGCTGAGAGTTCAGCACAGTCCTTGCTTTGGAGCCCAGCTGTGTGTGAGCTGGTGGGGCACACAGAGCATCTCTCCTCTGCAAAAGCAAGAATGGCAGCAGCAAGCTGGACAGGCTAAGCAAAGCACTGGCAGCATGGCAGTGACTGCATGTGAGGCAGATCAAGAGAAGGTTGTTCTCTGCTGCTCGGTACTGGTGAGAAGGGTGTCTGAAGGGTCATGAGATTCAGGTGGATATTTTACTAGACCAGGTTGCCTAAAGCCCCATCCAGCTTGACCTTGGACACTTCCAGGGATGGGGTATCCACAGCTTCTTTGGGCAACTTATGCCAGTGACTCACCACCTTCATAGGGAAGAATTTCTTCCTAATACCCAGTCTTAACCTATTCTCTTTTAGTTTGAAACCATTGCCCACATCCCATCACTACAGTGTGTGGTAAAAAGTCTCTCTGTGTCTTTCTTATAAACCCTCTTTATATATTGAAAGGCCACTATAAGGTCTCCCCAGAGCCTTCTCTTTTCCAGGCTGAACAACCCCAACTCTCTCAGCCCTTCTTCACGAAAGCATTGCAGCCCTTGGATCTTTTTTTGTGGCCTCTTGTGAACCCACTGTAGTCTTTCTGAGGACTCCAAGACTCCAGATGCAGTGCCCCAGGTGGGGTCTCATGAGAACAGAGCAGGAGAAACACTTCCCTTGACCTCCTGGCCATAATTTTTTTGATGCAGCCAAGGACACTGTTGGCTTTCTAGGCTGCAAGCACATTGCTGGGTCATGTCCAATTTTTTGTCCACCAATACCCCCAACTCTTGTCTCTGCAGGGCTGCTCTCAATCCATTTATTCACTTGTCTGGACTGATGCTGGGAATTGCCCTATTCCAGGTGCAGAAAGTTGCAGCATGGTAAATTCTGACTGAACATAAAGGGAAAATAATTTTCTCCCTGAGATTGTTCTGACAGGAAACAGGGCCCAAGGGGTTGGGGCATTTCTGACACTAGAGATTTTCACAACTTAACGCAGTCCTGAGCAACCTGCTCCAGCTTTGGATACTAACCCTGTTTGAAATCAGAGCTGGACTGGGGTTAACTTCATCCCCTTACTGCCAACTAAGATGAGAGAGAAAATGTGAATTTCCTACTCTTTCTCTCCTCTGTAGAAAGGGGGAGCACGGTGGGGGAAGCAGTGTGGTCCTATCTCAGTACAGCCACGCCAGTCCTTCCTTCCTATGAAACATCCTTCCTTCCTTCAGTCCAGGGAGTACAAGGGGAAAAAGGACATGTAAATAACAATGCAAGTGAGCACAGTTAGACAGCCATGCCCTGGAAAAGTGCTGGAGGGGATCCTCTGCTGCCGTTTTTGACTTATGCCGTATTTCTCACTCTCCACTTCTTAAACGTGCTGCAAGAAAAGCATATGCCCTCTTGGCTCTGATCTTCATTTAGGATAGGATTCAGATAAATTAAAAATGCTTGGCATTAAGCCTGCAGGTTTCGTCATTAGCATCTTGTGTAATGTGTGCAGGAATACGTGTGCTCCAAAGAGCAGTAGAATTTGTCTGTCTGTTGTCCATTAGTTGACAACCTTGGATAACCAGTGGACTTAAAAGCAAATGCAGGCTGCCCTGTAGAACTGCTTCTTTCTTGTTAATACAAGGTATTTCAAGATTGTTGGTTTTCTAGAAGCATGAAATGGAGAATTTGGAACAAAGCTTTCATGATAGTAATGAGTTGAGTGGCATCTCTAACCCTTTCATGCCCTATGGACAAGAGGCTGGTGGGAGATGGAAGAACTTTGAAGTTGGTGATGTTGTTCAGCCTTGTCTGTGGGAGAAGTATGGCTCAGGACTTTCCTGATGGAAATCCTGTCTGTGGTGGGTTGAAACTGAGTTGATAGACAGTTTTAGACCAATCGCTTCTTGCAATTTTGCCTATAAAAGTCAGCACGGCGGTGGGAAATTGGAGCTTCTGGTTTCTGGTCTCTCTCGGAGGGTGGCCGGGCCGGGACCTCTGCGCCCTCCACTTGCCTCCCTGGCGCAGTGGCACAGACCCTTGAGTTGCTGCGGGAAAAAACTATCTCAGAGCCGCGGGCAGCTGAAAACAGCCCTGATTTGCTGCACAACTGAACCTGGCACGGCTCTTGGGGACTGGCGAGTTTCCTTCCCTCCCTCCACGTGGCCGGCGCGGCCCCACGCAGCCCCGGCGGAGCTTTCTGAAGCCAGCACAACTTGCACTGAATTGAAAAAAACCACCATGCAGCCAGCAGCATAAAGNTAAAAGAAATACCCCATGACGGAAGTGTGGGAAGACTGCAAGATTCATGAGAGAAATGTTTTTTCACGGCAGCAGATTTCTAGGTGGGTCTGTTTGCTAGTAGCAGTTTGGAAACCATGCTAAGCAGAAGAAACCTCTTTTTCCCTCAAATATGGAAGAGACTTTTAAGAACTGCAATACTGACCTGAATCACGTTTGTTATCCTTTGTGTGAATTGGGAAAAAGAGGGAGGTGTTGGAGGAAAAGGGGGTTTTGCTTTAGTTTCTTATTATTTCTTTTTACTTTTAATTCTGTTAGTAATAAACTTCTTTATATTCTTTAAAGTGTTGAGCCTGCTTTCACCCTTCTCCTAACTTTTATCTCACAGAAAGTAAAAGAAGCGAACAAATCTACAACACTTAATTGGTGTTTCTGGCAAAAATTAAACCCATTTCACTGTCCCACACTTCTGACTCCAAACAGCTTCTTAGCTGCCTCCTGAAGGAGGCAGCTGGATGCTGAGGATGATCTCTCTGGAAGTTACGGCTGTTCTACTGTTTCAGTGCCCTCCCTAGTCAAAGGAGACACTTTTCTCCAAGCAAATGGGGAATTACTCTGGCCCATTTTTGGAAGGAAGGACCAGAGACCGGGTATCCCTCTGCTATCTCTTTCTGCATCCCGACAGTGACTTCTGAATGCCCCAGCCAGTTACCAGACCTTGGACCTATGGAGAATGTCAGGTGCCCTCGCAGCTCTTCCAAGAGCAGAGTCTGTAGCGCAGGGCATGCAGCTGGTCTCTGCCTGCTGCTAGGGCAATGAGGTGCCCTCACCTTTATGTCCTGCTTGCTCTTGTCCTGGCACGATGCTGTATGTCTGTGTGTGAAATGCCTGTTGTCTTTTTGAGAGGGTCAGCCTGCAAGTGAATGTATTCCATCCATAAATTCATCAAGGCTTTCAAGTGGGCAGTTTTCAGTGGCACAGCTGCCCAGTGTCATAACACCATCTTGGCAGCTTGTCTTGGAGTCTCCCCATTGTCCATGGAGTGTTAATTTTGAGGTTAAGGTCCCCACAGCTACAAGCATGCTCTCACAAAGGCAGCATGTTCCTTAAAAGATCCAGGCTGTGATCTGTTTGTAAATGTTATTTTATTTACTTTTTTGTTATCTGAGGCTATTTTCAGCAATAAACTGAACACAAAGACTACTGTTAGGATCTTCCAATCCACCCAGCTGTCCTCATTGAGCAAATCACATTTAAGAGTAATTTATAAGTCATTTATAAGTTCCTGAACACCTCCTTTCATTTGCCTTCTCACTTCCCAGTGAATAAAAAAGCTGCAGGTTGGGAGCTCAGAGGGAAGAAAAAAAGCCCGTTATTATAAGGGAGTCCAAGATCGCAATTAGTATTTTTGGTACAGCCGGGGGACAGAGTTACCAGCTGTTTGTATTGGGACACCTTGAAGGATCTAGAGATTACTCATGGTGTGTTGGTTAGCCAGCCAGCCTTCATTTACCTGTGCAAGTGGTTGTGAGACGCTGTACCCGTGGACCACCTAGTTCACGTGACTTTGTGGAGAAATCACCCAGGCTTTGTCTGCACTGCCTATGAGTCAGTGCCTGCGGTGCGTGGATGCCACGCTAATGGAAGGGCGTCCCGCTGAAGCATCGTGTCTCGTCTTGCCTGCCTGCTGTCCTGGACGCTTGCTCTGTTCAGCTGTTGCTCCCTCAGGGCAACCAAGTGGCTCTGGAAGAGACCCTGAGCTGGTGGTGGCACCTTGGTTTGGTAACAGCACCCAGTGTCTTGCTTCAGAGCGTGTAGATTTCATGAATTGCAGCTGAAAGGTTTGCCTCAAGCTGGAAGTGATGCTGCTGATGTAACCCAGGCTGGCCAGCCTTTATGCCAGAGGCATTTCAAATGGCTGACAGATTCCTCCTGGACTTTTCATGACAGTGATGTTAACCCTGCTGTTCCCCAGGCAGCTGAGCTGAGGTATGCTGCTACTCTCTCCCACATCTCTAACAAATGCTTGTTCCAAAAGCTGCAGAGTGGCACAGCTGCAGTAAGCTCCAGCAGGCGCTTGAGCTGCTGCAGTGCTGCCCCTGCCAGCGTGCCTGCATGCCAGGCACTGCAGCTCCCCTAACACACAGCCCTGCCACTGGGAGTTTACAGTTCAAGTCTAAACCCTGGTTTGCTCCAAGAGCAGCAGCAGTGACACCTGTAACCTGAATCAGATTCCCTGGCTTCCTCAGGGGCCCTTCCACAAGTCTGAATTGCTACTAATTGCAGGCTTTGTTCAGCGCTGTGCATTTAGGCTGCAAGCACAGGGCAGGCCAGACTGCTGAGCATGCCTGCAGAAGTACTGCCGTCCATCTATCCCAGGGTAGGGTCCTGAAAAAGTGCCAGCAATTTAATCTGCTGCACCTGCACTAAGCAGGGCAAGTGGTGGATTTGCATGCGGGAGGCTGTGTCAGGTGTTAGCCAGGCAAGGGCAAGCTTCTCGCAGAGGAATCAAGGGGAACAGCAGCTTGCCCTGAAGAGGGATCCCCTCAGCAAGAGCAACTCTACAGAGACTTGGGGTAAAACTTCTACTGATTTGGGGGATTTCTGATGATCATGTTTCTTTCTAGTGGTAGGGCTGTTCTGTTCAATGGGTGGATAGCAATGCTAATGATTTATGAAGTCGACCTACAAGACAGAAGTTAAAACTGGGCTTATGCTTGAATACTGAATTTTATCAGAGTAATTAGTCCTAGATTCCTGCTCAGAATTTTTGAGTTAAAGGGCTGTTAGTGAAGATTAGTGGAAAATTAAAATTTAGACACTTACTAAATATGAATGATCATTTTTATTTCAGGTCACATTTTATTTCCTTGTGCTATCATGCCGTCTGTCTGAGGGTCTGTGCAGTGCCTGTTGGACCTGCTCAGAACAAAATTCTGCGTGCATGGAGCAGAAGGAAGTGCAGGGCAAGGTGTGCAGAGAGGACAGGGCACCTTTCCTGAAATGGAGCTAAAGTTGGCTGTCTAAGCTGTTCCCAAAAGATTTTCCCTACTAATACTAAGGAGTGGAGACAATCCTTATCCATGGATCAGTCATCAATGCTGCTTTATGTTTGTACATTTCTTGGCATGGCTTGGCCTGGATCTTCCCAGACATCTTCTGGGGATGGCTCAGAAGTTAGCAAGGTCTGTCATGTTTGGAGGCAAAGCAGGTTTTAAAAGGGCAGGGGTTGTTCCATGCCAGTTGGCCTAGGCACAGAGGACAGACCTAAACCAGGCTCATGTACTGATACACATGTACCCTAATTCTCCCTTTGGTCACCGATGACAGTGCAGTCTCCAAGAGGCCATTCATCCACCTGGCCTTAACGAACTGGGATCAGGTGAGCGATTATCTGACAGTGCTGCCCACTTACTATTTTTGTCTCTGGGGGATGCCTGAAAATTTTTATATTGAATGCACAGCTCTAGCAAACTACATTTTGGGTACACAGGTACTATCCAAAGAGATGGACTTCAAGCAGAGAGCTAAGCTAGGTTCTTTCCTCGAACCGTACAAAGGTAGGTCTGGGTAGGATCTTGAGGTCCGGCAGCTGGATTTCCCAGCATAGGAGAGCTGGGAGAGATGCCAAGGGGCTGCCCTGCTCGCCTTTGGTTTTCAGTGTCCATTTGGGTACCTGTGATGGTGTGGCACAGCAGCTCTGCTGAGCACTGGGTGCTGAGTTTGTGCCCCATGCTGCAGGTGGCTGAGCCCTGCATTCAAGTGGGCTGTGAGTGGGACATGGGAGTGAGCCAGCAAGGAGCTGCAGGGCTGCTTGTGAGGAGAGCTGTGCCTCTGAGCGCCTGTGACACTGTAGTTGCATCTTCAGTGCAGCACGGAGCTGCCTGCTGCTATGGCTGATTCTTGGATAGCATGTCGATGGCCCAGTAGTCCCTTTCTGTGGTCATATACTTCAGAGTGCAAACCTATAGCCAAGACCTGAAGACACTATCGTGGCACCAAGATCATCAGGAAAACAGAAATTACTTTGCCTGCTGTGTGTACAGCTCTTCTCTTAATGTGTCCACAGCACAACTTGCCGCCTTCACACAAGACAGCCTTGTACATGGGTGGAAAAAAACTCTTGCCTCTGCTTTCTGCTATGAGTCCTCCTGTTCTCTGTCAAAAGCTTTATTAAAGTCTTCCTTATGTCTGCTGCTTCTTCAGCTATTGAGTGTGACTCTGTTTAACAATGGTTAGTTACCAGCAGCCATGAATTTGAATGTTCCAATTCTTTCTCAATTTTCACAAACTTAAGTTCTCCATACTTCAGACTCTGCCTTTGGCTTTAGAGATGACTACCTCCTTAACCTGGGATCAGTCTCCTTTATCAGAGTTTAAGCTAGTTAGGATTATATGTTGCTCTTGATGATGAGCAGTCTTGTTCATTGAGGCTGGCACAAAACTCCCTGCTTAAAAAAAAAGAAAAAAGCCAAGTTGCAAATTAGATTGCTAAATAATCTGTTGACAGCTCTGTCTTGGGTTGTGACAGGAGATCAGAATATTCCCACTGTGAAATTGTGTGTTGCTGCCTCTTTGCAGGGCCTCCACCTTCAGGCAAGTGTGGAGCCGAAGCACTTCTGAAACAGCAGATGCTGAACAACCTGGAAGTACGAGCTGCCTGTGTCCAGCCTACAGCACATATTCAAACAGCCTAGCTGTGCACAGTCTTCTTGGGATTTAAAACACCAAGGACAGGAGTAGGTCGCCTCAGTCACCTTGTGTGTTAGCTTCAGGATCAGAGGATTTAGCAGCAGACGTGGATGTTGGGTATGCTTTGGCTTCACCTTGTAGCTCTGCTGCCTCCGGGCGTGTGCTGAGGCCTGATGTGGGTGAGGTGAACCCATTCTTTACTCACACTGTTGAGGTACACTGTTGTGCAATGTGGTATCCAAGGTTTTTACATCCGGTTGAAGTCAAAAAGCAAAGCACAGCTGCTGCTACCCCTGGCCTGTTATCCATGAAGAGCCACTGTATGTGGTATCCATGGCTGCCATAATTCTGGTTTCACCTAAGTCCTGCAAATCCAGCAGGACAGATCTTCAAGCTGGGTTTGACTTTCCTGCCCAAGGCCATTTTGTTTGTCCTGGATCAGACCACAAGTGTATCTAGCCCAGTATTTTTGCAGTGGCCAAGAACAGGGCCCTAAGGAAGAGAGCAGAAACAGGGAAAAACTGCAGTAGGTAGTTTCTCTGTGCTGTCTCAGTCTCCATCCTGGCGTGGCACAGGGACTTACAGAGCTGGATGTGGCTTCTGTAGATTTACTAACCCTCAAAAAATGTCTATTGTGTTACTTTATATGTTTGCCCCAAACCCATGGAAACTTCTGGTGTCCACAGCATCCTGTGGCAGAGTCCAACAGCTTATCTGCATGCCATGAGGAGCAGCATCTCTCCATGTTTGTTGTGACTGCACAGAGGGAACGATTGATCATATCCCTTTTCTCCAAACTAATCATAATTTTATAGATCTGTCATATTCTTCCTGAGTAATTTAATTTTTCAGGTTTGTCAGGGTATTTCTCTTCAGAAATCATACTTAAGATCATCTTTGTTGCTTATCTGTTCTAGCTGGCAGCAGAGGCTGAGATGGGACTGGAATTGCAAACAGACTTGGAGATGCTGGCATGCCATGGGTTGATACACTGGCAAATTCATGTTCTCTTCTTGTGTTGCACTTATTTACTAGTAATTCATAGTATTAGACCTGGTTTTTGACCACTGTGGAACAATGAGCTGATAGTTTCCTGAATGGTTGAGGTAAGCTGAAAGCTTGTTATTTTACTTGTAAAATTAGGATGGTTTTTTCCATGTCTGTAATTTAATGCTGATCTGATACTGAATGTCATCTGTCATTTCCCCAGTGAGACTTAGAAGGTCCTTCCATAGATTTTCAGAGTTAGCCTTTGCCTCTATGACTCAGGTAAGAGTGTCCTCAACTGCTTTCACTAATGTGGTAGAGAACTGTGTAGATGTCGGGAAGCAGTGAGGGCAGTTCCCTCATTGCCTGTGTCATGTGTGGGCACTAGCTCTTTCAGGAAGCTGTGAGTTCAAAGCTGAAGTGCAAATTCAGAAAGCTTTCTTCTAAAGTGCTTAGGTAGGTGGGAGCTGGTAAGAGCTCTGTCATTGTTTTCCTTAAGAAAGGCACCTGGCTGCTGTGGGCAGTCGGAAGTCTCACTGATGGAGAAAATGGTGCCTTCTTCTGCCTCTGCTTTCCTTGTTCCTGTGCCGCTCACTTTCACTCTTCTTCATACCTTGTACTACTTTGTGCTGGGACAAACATTTTTCTGTCCACTATTTCATACCTTAATAAGGTTAGTTTTAGCCTAGGTAAGTCCTGCATGAGTACTTGGGATAGGGGTGCGTGAGTGTGTATAGTGAGAGGGAATATGCAGCTGGGAGTGAGATCTAGCTCAGCCAGCACATACTGCTCCAGAGCTGCAGTGTCAGGACAGTTTGGGACATCCTTGAACAAGTGGCAACAGACCCAGTACTTGTTTAAATGGCTGAAGCAGAGCAAAGCATGGGATTCCAGATTGCAACACAAGCAAGGAAACTTGTGTTTTCGTCAGAGCAGGGACCTCAGGAAAGACAGCTTATAAACCTTGTGACAAATGGACAGCAGAAGAAAGAGGATCTGTGAGAATCTTTGAACAAATACTATCAAAAAGTAGACTAGCTCAAAAAGCCTGAAGAGTGCCAGCTTCCTTCTAGAGTATTATCATATCGTCTCAGGGCCAGAGAGCCACTGCTCTGGCAACAGGTTTATTTTGGTGGGATGTCCAAAACAATGTTGAAAATAGACCATAGGAAAGAGCTGTGTAGCACTGCATCAAGAGACCAGTCAGGGCTGCTGGGGAAGCCCAGCAGTGGTGGGTTGGGGTTCAGTGTGATGCCCTGTAGCCTTTTTTGGATGAATCAAATGTGCCGCTGTGGCTTTTGGAGTTGCTCCCTGACAGCAACAGGCAGCCTGGGCCCCTGCACTTCAGCAAAGCTGAATTAGCAAAGCTGCTGCTTTCTTCTGAAATGCACTTAAACTGTGAGGACAGCAGCCTTGCTGGGCCAGGAGGAAATACCACTGGGGCATGGAGTGCACGCTCTTGTGTTGGACACCGTAGCTAGGGCTGTGTGGGTGGGGATGAGAGGTGCATCCCATTGTTTGCACTGTTGAATAGCACACGGAGAGATGTTAGGTGGTTGTTTTCTGCTTAAGCTGCCCACATGTATTTGCCTTGCAGCCACATTGCTGCCTTGGCCTTCAGACACTGGTGCAGGTGTTCTGGGGCCTGTAGGCTTCCTTTTCCCAAAGCTCTGCTCTGTCTCAGCTTTTGAGATCTGCTGGAAGTTCTCTGAATTGTGTTTCTCTGCCCAGGCTGGGCAGGCACCCACACACAGGCTGGTTGCCTGCCTGTCCTTTCATTTCTGTCCAAGGCATAAAATGGATGGATTGGGAGCTGCAGCAGTCCAGGACAGACAGTAGCTATGGCAACTCTCCAAGCTGTTCCTCTGGTAGCTGTAAGGGAGCTGAAAAGCTTTCCTTTTAGCACTTACAAACTTCATTGAGTGAATTCTTCCAGGAAGAAAGTCACAAGAGTAGCCAGTTGTCTGTGCTACAGAGTTCATGAGCTAATTTTTTTGGGAGGACCTTTGCAGCAATCCCAATTTTCTGCAGGGTTTGTAGGGATCTGCATGGAAACCTCTGAGTGGCTGAGCCAATCTTTTAGCCAGAAAAACTCACAGCAATCAAAGGAGTGTTCCTGTAAAGCTGACTTGGATGTCCTTCTACTCTGTTAGAAGAGTGGAATGTGCCCTGTATCAGACAGGATGCAGAGAAACACACTCTGGATTTTCATGCCAACAGGGATGTGTTTGTAGCCATGTGGCTCTTGGGTATAGTGTTAGGAAGAATGTGAAAGTTGGAGCTGGCTACACCTAATGAGCAAAATGATTCAGAGATGGTTATGAGTACTTGAAGTTAATAAGATTAAGTGTATTGTACCAGGCAGGCCTTTCCCAGCTCTGTAGATGTTGCTGGATGAAAAATTGTGTGGGTTTATGCTTTTGGGTGTGTAGCCAATTTGCAGTGTGGTATTTGTCAGATGTACAGTGTTAGTCCTGTTTCACCTGGACAGATGTTTGTGACAGGACAATAAAAGAGCCCAGGAAGATAATAAGAGCTCTACTGGATGAGAGCAATGGCTGGAAATGGACTCCTAGAAAGGAGGAGAGGGATAGGGGAAGTGTGCAACCATGCAGATCAAAGGATTCTCCCAACCTCCAAGTTTTGTCTCAAGTGGCCTTGCAGAACTAGGAGTGGCTCCCTGTCCCTGTATGAATGGTCTTGAGGGATTTTTCTTCTGCAAATGTATCTAGTTGTTGCTTTATGAACCCGTGAGGACTTCTAGCTTTCATAACATCGTGCAGAAGGAGTTCCCTAGTGTACCACTACATACAAGCAGAAGTAGGGCACTGAACAGTGAGCCCAACCAGAGACAAGCAGAAAGTAACAGGATGGGACAACGGGGTGAAAACACCAGCAGGAACTGGGGTTGATGTTACTGGCCCATCCTCTAGCACAAGTATGACAGAAGAGGGTGGAGGGAATAGTGTTTTGCTTGAAAGGTAAGATTTATGGTGGCCAGATGAAGAGGGTAGAAGAGCAAATTCAGGAGTCAAGCTTATTAAAGTGATAGTGTGGAAGATAAGTCTGAGAAGAGCTTTTACTGTATGCTAAATATCTGGGAATAATGGAAGTTTGAGAAGCATAGAAGATGCAGTGATGCAGGAGAGAAGAAAAGGAACAGAGGAGAAGGCATTGTAGGTCTGACTGAGGTGCCTGTCTCCTCAGCATCCTAGCTGTACCACTAGCCCAAACCAGATGTTGGGGAGGAACAAGAAAATAATGAATATGACTTTCCCTATTATCTGCTTCCAGGGACTTCCTGAGTCATAGAACTTTGAGTTCTTCACATTCAATAATCTTTGAAATATTATTTCATTCATTTTTCTAACAGTTTTCTGGATCTTGCTTGCTCTGAATCTCCCCTGAATCTTTTCAGTTACTCTGGGGCTTTCAGCTAGCCCGTGGGTGGCTCAGCTACCTTCATGCTAGCACATATTACGGGGCTGAAGTGATGGTGGCAGCCATGGCCCCTGAAGCCTTTTCAATGCTGAGCTTGATGGAGATGGGAGGGAGGGATGGAGGGTGAAGGAGGTGGGAGACCTCTGTGTCCAGTAATTATTACAAAAGCACCACTGAGCTGGAGCTGCTTTTCCCATGCCATCTGCAGGATGCTGCCAAGTTTGTGACTCGCTGAAGACATGCCTGCATAGTGTTTGTGAAATCAAATGTGACAGTAAAATCTGCTTCTGAGGACAGTACAAGTGGTAGCATGGGAAGAAATAAAACGTCTTTCTCAGCTTTGATTCCAGTGCAGGATGGCGCATAGGAGTAGTATGCTGAGGGGCTTTGAAAATATGAATCCATTTATGATCAAGAGCTCCAGAGCATGGGTAACATCTTCCTTGCCATGGGGCTCCCAGGGCAAGGATGCCACTAAGCAGCCCTCTCTTTGGCACTTGTGCAGGTTGACGCTGTTCTGTATTGCTGAAAGGAAGATGCTGCACCTGGTCAGCAAATGCTCAGACCTAGTCTCAGTGAGCCCTTCCAGTGTGTGAGTCAAGCAGTGATTTCAAAGGGGAGCCAGAGGAGAGTGGCTTTGTAGAGGAAAGCAAAATCTCTGCTGTGCACAGTAAAGCACAACTGCTCGAACCCCAGTGCTACTCAAAGCATCTGCTGTGAGCAGCCGTGGGTGGCTTTATGCTCTGCTGCTTTTGCATTGGCCCTGCCAGCTCCATGTAGGGAAACTCATTTTATATTGCAAGAAGAGCAGTGCTGAGGAGTTCACTGGGTGATTGGAGTGTTGAAGTAGGGTCAGTGTGACTCAGTGATGTGCCAGATCCTCTCCCGCATCTGCAGAGCCCTGCAGTGTCTCACATTGCTGTGGATGCTATTTGGTCTCATAATTTGAGTTTCCTTGAAGGTTGTGGTCGCTGTGGTTATTTTTGACTGCTGTCTTATTATTTCACATGTCTCTGTCTCATACTATATTAGTCAATAGCCAGTCCACTTCCAGATTGCTGAGCATTTTTCTGACTTTTAGAATTTCCTCTCCCACTACATGCAGGCATTTCTGGGACAGTTTATCCCTCAAAATATGTGCATCCCCAAAAGTCACTTGGCATTCTGCCTTTATGTTCAGTGGGTCCAGGGAGCCCCCGTCTCAATCCCATGTAAGCAAATACATCATCTGCCTCCTCAGCTGTCTCAGGAGGTTGTTAGATGCCTGCAGGTGGCATGCAGGGTTGATGTCACATAGGGGACTTTGGCTCTTGTTTAGTCTATCTTGTTTTATATCCTTTTTCTTTTTTTGAGTGTTTTTCTCCTGTTCTCATGACTATGTGTCATTGTGTCAAGTCAAGAACCAGGTGCTGGAAAGAGCTCGCAAAAGGCAAAATCATATTAAGAAAAACTTTCCTTCCTTCTCTCTTTAACTGACTGAAGGCTCTGGCCACAGTATTGCCATTTGCTGCAATCTGTGATACCCATGTCCTTTTTCTATATAGATGGCAGAGGAATTTTACTTTACAAATGAAGAATGACATGCTGGACTCCTCCCAGACCATTTCACCCTGGGGCGGGGAAGAAAAGTCCCACTGATCTTCTCACCATGTTGATCTGTGATAGAAGCATGATTCATCAGCAGCATTACTGTATGTGAGCGTGACATGTTCACACTCCCTTGCATATGTATGCAACACCAGAAACCTTTTAATTAAAACTGCAGGTGTATGTGCACATGGGGCAGAATCCAACCAACACACCTAACCTATACTTCATATGGAAAAGTATGCATTAGAACAGGAGCATAGTTTCATCAGCTTCTCCCTGACCTACTTGGTCATTGGAGACTGCTCAGAGGAACTCCCTAGCTACCCCAGGTTTTGCTGATGTACATGCACAGAGCTTTCCTCATGCCTGAAGTGACTGTCAGCCACCTAATGCAATTTGAATACGTAGTCTGGAGACTTGCATTGCCTAAGGCTCCCTTTCCCCAGATGCGTCCAAACGCTCCTAGCATTGCGTTCAGTGCAAAAATACAGTTCCCATGGATATTCTGAGTAATAATTTAGCAGAAAATAGAACAGGGGGGATCTAAGTTCACCCCAGCATTTGGGGAAGTGGAGGGAGTAGTACCAGATATATGCTCCATCTGTAAGAGCATGGACAATAGCCCTGCTCCAGTCCTCACCTGAAACTGGACCACCTGTCAGCTAAGGAATGCAAACCTCAGCCTTTGTGTTTTCACAGCACACAGGATCCCAAGGACTCGAACTCCAATGAGGCAAATTGCTTTCTTATTCTCTGGTTATAGCTGTGCTTGAATCTGTTGATTTTCTATTGCCTGTAATGAGTGCTGCTCTCCAGAGTCTGTGGGAATCCCTGGCAACTTAGAGAGCAAACAAATAAATTAGTAAAAAGAGGCTGCAGCCTAAGCCATTAATAATTCCCATTCATCTTTAGGATTGGGTAAAGCCAAATGTATCATAAATGCTGTGATGATGGGTGCTGTGGCAGACCAGCAGTGCCATCACTAGGAGCTCAGGCTCACCCAACCACAGTGAGGGATGTTGCATTATCAGTATCAAAGTGCAAGCAAAAAGATTAAAAAAGCCAAAGATTAAATGCAAAATGTGCTTGTGAGAGGTATCAGTGTCTCCTAGTACTCGACAGATGTGTATGGCAGCTGGCTGCATTTTTATCTTGGCATAACAGAGAGCAGAGTAGGAGTCGGTTCCCAGAGTTATTTTCCCACATGAGTGTTTTGGGGACATCCCGAAACCAAGAGCTGTGGGTGCTTGTGGGACTCATCCCAACAACTAAATCAGAGCAAGGAAGACGATGTGTAGGGTAAGATGCTTCTGTGCATCTGGAGAAGAACAGCATCGCAGGCCTAAGGAACTCTGGCAGAGATGATGTGAGTAGGTCTCAGGTAGTAGTCATTTAATTGCTGTTCCTGACATAGATGATTCTTATCTCCCAATTCATAAAGTGTTTAGCTAATGTAACTGTTTCTAGCTGGAGGTTTTTTCCATCTGTTCACAGCTGTGAACTGACTGTGTGTGTTTTGTGCAGGCAAGATCAAGTAGTTCCAGGGGAGGTTATATCCAATGATGCTGCTAAAGAAACATTTTCATAAAATTGTAGATAATGAGCGAAAGTGAGTGTGCAGAAAAAATTAAATTTAAGAACATGAAGGGTAATTGAGAGTTATGACTCTAGTAAATGTCTTGAACACTGAATTCTCACAGCTGTTTAACAGGATGCTGTAGCCAAAACCATGCAGAGTCAGAAGAGCCCTCAAAGGCAGTCTGTCTTAAACAGTGGGAGCAGGCAATTGATAATGCTAAATATAAATGTAGTTAGGAGATACTCACACTTGTTGAGGAGGATCAGAAAACCCAATGACAAATCTGTGGGGAAAAGTAGAATCAGAATGAGTCATTTAAATAGTGAATCCTGGTAAATTCGCTGCAGTGTTTGGTACTACATTACTGCTTTGAATTGGTTAAAATGTGTGAAATTGGGGTTTGACTCCATGTGCTCTAATAAAGAACCTTTTCGATCAGACAAAATCTTTTTTCCCTGTAGGTAGTTACTGGCCACATATTTTGCCTTGATATTTTATTTGAGTAACAGGTAGTTGGAGACTCCCCAGGCTTCCTACATGTCTCATTTGAAGAACATTCTTCCAAGAACTCAGATCCAAAGGGATGCTATTGTGCCTCTCGGCTTAATGCAGGATTGCCCTTGTTGAGGTGAAATCAGGTCTTAAAGAGAAGAGGAGCACACCTGACTGATTTTCTGAGCTTTTCCAAAACTTGCCTCACCTTTCAGTTCATGTTCTCTATGCATGGCTTCTGGAGAAAGAGTGGCATCATTCCTGGGGGAGAAAACTGCCATACAGATACCTGTGCCTGAGCCCATGCCTGGGCTCCCTTTGTTGCCAGTGGGGGAGGAGTTCTCCTGTGGAAAGTCCTGTTTCCCTGGCAAGGTCAGGTGAAGACAGCTGAGTATCTTTTTCTCTTTGAATCTAGAAGACTCTAGAGCATTTTGTAGGTATCTCTGGATTTAAGCAAAGTAAGATACATCAGTCTTGGGTGTGTAAATATACAGTCCAGTACCACATACAAAATAATGTCATCCCTACTGCTGTACTTCTACTCAGTATTTCCTCTGGTACAACCAAGAGGAGCTGCCTCTGAGTTGCAGGAGTACATCAGCTGCTGCTGTGACCATTGAGCCTTTTCAGTGTGTCCAGGAATACACCCTGCCAGAGTCCTTCATCTGACTTTACTGGTGACTCAGATGGCTCTGTTAAACTGAACTCTCCCTATTACATTTGCCACTGCCACAGTTTACTTGCTATTTATGAAAATTATCATCCTTTTTTCTTCCCGTAGTTTTTTTGGTTTGGTTTGTTTTTTTGGTTGGTTGGTTGGTTTTGGGTGGGTTTTTTATTGTTGTTTGTGGGGTTTTGTGTGTGGTTTTTTGGTGGGTTTGTTTTTTGTTTTGTTTTGTTTGTTTTTTGGGTTTTTGTTTTGTTTTGGATTTTTTGTTGGCTTGGGTTTTTGATGTTGTTTTTTTTTTTTGCAAAAATTGTAAGATAGACGTAGGCTGAGAACTGCTCACTTTTCCAAAAGGGAGAGAAAGAGAGAAAAATATGAAGTCCATACATCCATATCAGATTGTTCAGTACATTTACAAGCTTTATCAGATTTATTTAACAACTCCTCTTTAAATACCCACCAACAATATTAATTAGCGTTAATAATTGTCCCAGTGTTTGAATCCTGTACCATTCCTTCTGATACTTTGATATCATTGACAGACTGGAGAAGAACAGTCATGAACAGCCAGAGTAGTTTAGGTTGGAATGCCCCTTGAGTTCTCTGGTCCAAGCCCTAACTCAAATCATGACCTCAAAGCAGTCACTACCTAAGATAATATTTTATATTGGCCAATTCCCCTCAATCTTATAAATGTGCACTTTATTTGTAATAGTAATTTGGTCTGGTTCTGTCTCCAAGCACTAAGGTTACTTCTGGCTGTGCCAGGAAGTTAAAGGGTCTTCAGCTAGGAGACAACTTGCAGATCCTTTCTCTTATTGTTTGTAGAAGATGTTGCTTTACATCTCCTTCTCCTTATTAAACTAATTAGATTGAGCCTCTTTCCTCTCTGGCAGTAAAATGTGTCAGCTGGGGAGGTGCTGGGAAGTTCCAGAGCCATCTCTGGTACAGCTCTGAATACCTCCATGAACAGAGGTCCCACAGCCTGTCTGGACCTTGTGGCAGTGTTAGACCAATGCCACATCCAGCACCGCACACCATCCCTGTGCGGGTCTGCCTCCATCATGCTCTGGCTGTCTGGGGAGCAGGCTGCTCTCACTTCCCTGCCAGTAGCTGGTGCTGGGTTAGCCATGAACTCCCAGCTCAGATGCCTGGTAGGGACAGTGCTTTGTTTTCAGAGCACTGCGAAGCTGTTCTCTGTGGCCTTTCCTGTGCTGGTCCAGTGACATTTCTCATGGGGTTCTGCCGGGGTCTGAGCAGCCTTTCCTGCCTGCAGGCAGCTGCAGTGGCCTCGACTGTGTGGACAGCATGAGGGAAGGTGGTCCAGGAGCAGGACATGGCTGTGGTGGTAAGGGAGGGGGACAGGCATGTGGCCAGGGCTGGGTGCACTGCTGTGCACAGGATGCCAAGGTTCCTCTCCAGGTACTGCTTGTGGTGCTCCTTTCAGGGGCTGGACGAGCCTAAGACCAACCACACAGGATGGTGATTCCCCCAGAGTGAGGGAGGTCCTTCAGGGGACGGGTCACAGCGTGCCCAGTGTGCACCAGGAGAGCCCCTGTGGCGTGTGTGGCAGGCGCCTGTCCGCAGCCCAGGCCCCCCTGCCTGCCTGGAAATGGATCACCTCCAGCCCTCCTACCTCCCTTACTGGCCCTGTCTCCTCCCCACATCCTGTTAATCACTTCTTGGCACTATGCAATAGGAAACTCCTGAGTGTTTCCTCTGCAGAGAGCTCCACAAAAATTCTGGAGGTCAAGTCCTGTTCCTAGACAGACTGCCTGAGCAAGGGCGCAGATCACCCTCCCTCCACTCAGGTTTGCAGTAGCCCTCACATGCTTTGGGCTGTGCCTCAGGCCCAGGACAGGACGGTTCTGATGCTGAGTGCCAGAGGGGAACTTCAGATCCTCCCAGCAGCCATTCTGGTCTGCCCAGGGGGCCCTTCCTGCTCCTCCCTCAAAGCGCAGAGGGGCTGTTTAAAAAACACCTTGCCAGCTCTGAGCTGAGCTGGGAAGAGTTCACTGAGTGTGTCAGAGTGCACCCATGTGTTCTAATCACTGCTCATGCTCAGCAGCAGCAAGGACAGGCGTAAGCAACTGCTGATCTCCTGGGTGGGTGAGTGGGTGGCAGCCGAGGGCAACAACAGCTTTTGAAATGGGAGGGAGAAACTTGAAACTCCACTGGTAGAGTGTCCTTGGGATGTGACTACAGCCCAGGTGAAGATTTCTGCTGAGCGGCCTGAGATGCCGGAGAAATACTGGCAGTGTCAAATGGCAGCAGCTCCTAGTCCCCTCCATCTGCAAGCTAGCGTGGGAGGCTTGCCCCATCCTCAGTGGTTACCATATGGCTGGGGTTTGCCTTTTTCTAATTCTGTTTATGGTTCCTGAATCTTCATCACTAATGTGTCTTCAGGAGACTGGTGCAGTGCTGGAAAGAGAGGTGTCTGCTGCGTAGGCGTGTCCATGTACAGGGAGCTGAGTCCTGCACGAGTGTGACCCTCTACAGCCTGGGATCTCACACATGAGCAGCTGCACTGACTGTGGAGCACCGGGTGAGGATCCACTGGTGGTGCACAAATCACCTGTGCAGACCAGCAGAGGAGGATGCTTCCTGCCCTCAGCTACAGGGAACAGGCTAGTTTTGGAAACCCTATATAACCAAAGTAAATGGACTGTGGCTCTTCTCTGCAATTTCATTTCACCTAATTTAGTACTCAGAAATGCGTTTAATAAAAAGTTATGTACATAAACATTTATAGTCTAACTTAAACAGTGAGTATATTTATATTCTGAGCTCTTATATTGATTCTGAGCATTTTTTCTTTCAGGGTGAGATTGCCTCCGCTCAAAGGAACAATAACATACCGTAAATACACAAGGTGTATACCATTCACCCAGACTAAGAAAAGCTTTATTCTAAAAGGAATAAAATAACCATGGCAGAATGTACAGGTTACAAGGAAACCTCAAATCGGCACCTACGTTTCAAATTGCAGAGCCTTAGTCGCCGCCTTGATGAACTGGAGGAAGCAACTAAAAATCTGCAGAAAGCAGAGGATGAACTGCTTGACCTCCAGGACAAAGTTATCCAGGCAGAAGGCAGCAACTCCAGCATGCTGGCTGACATTGAAGCCTTGCGGAAAAGAGTGCTGAAGATTGAAGGCAAGGATGAAGAAATTAGGAAGGCTGAAGAGCTTTGCAGATTAATGAAAGAAAAACTTGAAGAGGAGGAGAGCCTCACTCGAGATCTGAAGTCAGAAATTGAACTCCTTCAGAGGAGAATGGCAGAGCTGGAGAAGCTGGAGGAGGCCTTCAGCAGGAGCAAGAACGACTGTACACAGCTGTGTCTTAGCCTCAATGAAGAAAAGAACTTGACCAAAAAGATATCTACAGAATTAGAAATACTTAGAGTGAAAGTGAAAGAACTGGAATCATCTGAGGACAGGCTGGATAAAACTGAGCAGACCTTAACAGGTGAGTTAGAAAAGCTGAAATCCTTAGCCCTTAGCTTTATCACGGAAAGAAAACATTTTAACGAAAGAGAAAAGCAAAATGAAAAAATAATCCAGGAGCTAACACAGAAACTAGAACAAAACAATAAACTAAATAGGGCAGATCAAACTAGAAATGCATCCAACTTGCTAGAAAGGTCATCCAACAATCTCCTGGACAGAAATGATATGAGAATTGAAGATGACTTTACTTCTGCACTGCCTTCTAAGGAGACCAGGAGGAAGGGAAGTGTGGATTACCTGAAACATGTAGAAAATGAAACCAGGAATAAATCAGAAAACCAAAAGAATAAAAACCAGGAAGACAACAAAGTGAAAGATCTCACCCAAGAAATTGAGAAGCTTAAAACTCAGATCAAGCATTTCGAATCTTTAGAAGAAGAACTTAAAAAAGTGAGAGCCAAAAATAATGATCTTCAAGACAGTTACTTGAGTGAGCAGAATAAAAACAAACTCTTAACAGGTCAGCTAGAAGAAATAAAAATGCAAATAAAGAAACAGAAAGATCTCGAGAATGGAGAAGTTGAAAATGAAGATACAAGCTTTTCTAACAGGGGAAAACATGACCGGCCTAAATACAGAGGTGTCATGACTGATTTGACAGCTGCTAAACACAAGCCAAGGGAGCTCTCACCGCAGCAGCGCCGGGAAAGAGCACGGAACAGAGACTTCTCTGTCAGTAATGACAGCTACAGCCACAGTGGTAAGCAGGTGCCCAGTCCAAACTTAATGAACAGAAAAGCAGGGAAAGCATCTGGTGCATCTGCCCTTTCAGACACTGCTGTCACAGACACAAGAAGACTGGAAGAGAAATCTTTAGTTTCCGCTATTTCTTCTGGTCAGAAGGAAGGCTGCATCATGCAGAATGAGGGGAAGAGATCCAAAGAGCAGCCATCTGTCCTCAGCCGATATCCTCCTGCTGCACAGGAGCAGAAGTCTTGGAAAACACCTTCCAAACCTGTTGGTGACACAGGCCTAAGATCCAAGGCTGAAAAGCCATCTCAGGTGCTCCGTGGCAACTGCCAAAATGGTGCTGACACACAGGATGAAAAGTCAAGCAAAGGAGAATCAATTGCTTCTTTGGCTGAGAAGCTGAAAACAAGTCAGGCTGAAGTTGGTGACGGCTTGGGGGACACGCAGCTCGCAAAGGGTAACCACACCTCTTCCAATGGCACAGCTTCGGCACACAGATACCACATGTCCTCCAATGTGTCAGTCTCAGACTCTGCTGGCTCTAAAGTAGAAGCAGCAAGCACTTTTGGTGCATCACACAGACAGCCCATAGAGGGGAGGGCTAAAAGGGCAGTAATCTCCCAGGAAAAAGAAACTGCAGACACATCACTTGAAAGTGTGAAGCTTTCAATGCTAACAAAGCGTTCCCATCACTCCAGGAGTCAGGAAGACATTCTGCAGATTCTCACAGGTCTTGATAAAGAAGACACAGAGCAGTCTTCAAGTTCAGCAACAGATCATGTAAAGAAGGGTTTGAAAACTGACTCCAAAACCATCCAGAGTAACCAGGAAAAACTTAATTCAGATGAAGAATCAAGAAGAGGCAAAAAACCAACCACTCAGACAGATTCTGAGACAAGAAAGAAAGTCAGTTCCAAGCAGTTCTCCAATTCTAGGGGAGTTTTTAGAGCATCACTTTTTGAAAATGACAAAAAATCTGTGAATGATGAAGATTCTACCATGTGCATAAAACCATCAGATGCCAGCACTGGAGGATTGAAATCCAGAAGGTCGTTCAGCCCGAGAGAAGCCCTGAGATCAAAAGCCATCATTAAACCTGCAATTGTTGAGAAGGATATGAAGGCAGTCATGGGAGGGACTGTTTCAGAGGCAGAGTCAGAAAAACAGAAGTCTATTTTTAAAATGGTAACCAATAAAATGACAAGCAGCATCACAATCTTTCCTTCTGAGCCAACAGCTCCAAGGACCACTGCAGATACAGCAGCAAAGGAAAGGCATGTTACCACCAGCAACATCAGAGTTGCTTCAAATGAGCCTTCACCATCAATAACAAACAATCTCCCTTCACCCTTTGAGATCTCGATTAATAAAAGTGCTCTGAAATTATCTGAGACAGACAGAAGTGGAGAGGCAGCACCGAGAAGTAAAGCCGAAACAGTGGTCTCCAGAAGCAGCATTATGCTAAAGACTTCTGAACTCGTGGAGAGGAACAGTGAGACACCTTTGGAGACAATCAGCTGGAAGAGCCACGGCTCGTCAGATGCAGGTTCATCTGAAACAAAGCATGTCACTGTGAGAAGTTCCTGGAGAACAAGACAAGGCCTACATTCCCTGGAGGACTCTCAAACCAAAGTGGAGAAAAGTGCAGCTTCCAGTGCCACAAACTTGTGTAGGTCCTCAGTGGACCTTTTAGAAGTGGAAGGGAATAGTTCAAAAACAGACTCCCTGGAGCAGACTTCATCAAGGACAAGTGCCACAGCTAATTCTTGGAGTGCCCCTGAACTGGGGTCCCGAAGGACCAAAAGTAACTTAAGTGCATCTGAACTGCTAACACGCAGGAGCTATGCAAGTGATCCTACAGCAGCTGCTGCTTGGCAGCGGACCACACTACCTGTAAGTATCCTATATTCAACACTCTTTCAGTTGATGAGGTTTTCCAAGTTGCCTGTTAGTTGTAGGATGCATGATTTGAAATTCTTACAGCTTATTTCCTCAGTGCTGTCTCTCCCAGCTCCTGCTGTCTTTCTTCAGTGAATTCACAATTCACAGCACCCACAACCTTCTCGTATGTGAATTACCAGATTTAGCCTTATTGAAATGAGATCCATCTGCTTGGGTCTTGTAATGCCTTATGAATAACTACATAGTAGCATCAGAGAAGACATAGTCACAGCTTAAGTAGGATGTGTATGCTTTTCAGAGTGACTTTGTGTGGCACTTTAAATTTGGAGTAGCAATGAAAAAATGATGGAAATGAGCAGATTTGAGTGGGTTTCTGCTTGAGGCAGAGTTGTAGCTTTAATGGCAGCTGTAGAGATAGAGCTATTTTTGGTAAAAGCTTCATGGTTTCCTCACGTGAAACCAGACTCTGGTCTGGAGATGCTTCCTGGGCATCTCCTAAACAGATGGATGGTGGCTGGTAACACAAGGCTGCTCCCTCCTTGCTCTGTGTCAATATTCCACCTGAAAAGGAGCAAGAGCCACAAGAACAGCTGTGCTCTTTTCCTGTTCCTTTGACTGGTACCAGTGAGGGGAGTCCCTCTAAGCAGTGACACGTGCAGACAGCTGGTCTGGTGAGATGTGCTTGCCACTGGAGCTGCAGGCTCTGGCAGATTTCAAGTGAGCATGTACCCTTCTGGCCATTAAACCTCACACTGCTTCATGCTGCAGCTCCTGCCTCTGCTATTCATTTAGCACTACTCTGAGCAGCTGCTGCTATTGCCAGTCTGCAGGAGGAACCAAGCTGGATAATCTGACAGGGCTGGTGGCAGAGGGAATAGGTTCATAATTGAACGACTTTGGCACTGACAAAGATGAACTGGTGGAGATAGGCAAGGAGTTTTACATTTTCAAATCTTCTCTTCCATTTCTCTGGCTATGAGAAGCACAGAAGAATTTGCACTTAACTTTGCAGAGAGTCTGTTGCCTGGTGTTAGAAAGTACAGGCTGGCCTTCCAACTACTTTTGGAAACTGAGAATGCATTGTCTCCCTGGCCCAGGTGGGTCACAGGCAATCTGTACTGCTCATTCATGAATCCAAGCAGAGCTGATATGATTGAAGTTGTCCTTCTGCATAACAGCAGTTTATGTGCTTGGGAAATGAGAGATCCATTCCTAGGGTGTCCTTTATCCCAGGAGTTTCAATTCACAGCGCCCACAACCTTGACTCTCACAAGTGAAGCAATCTCTGCTTACAGCTGAGTTCACGTGTGGTTGGTCACGGAGCCCTAAACAGTGGGCACTCAAGGATTTCTTTTCAAGCTTCCTCCTGGCAGCCCACCCAGGGCTGAGTAGTGTGCTCTGTAGTGCATTCTGCAGGTGCTCTCCAGGTTGCTGTCAGATCAAATTTGCCAGCTGTGCAGTGTACTTTCACAGCAGCTGAAGTGTACCTGACAGAGCAACCTGATCTCTGCCTGGTCAACCCAAGTATATCCAGGATTAGCGGGCTTCCAGCCTTGCCTGTGTCAGGAGAGCAACCCTATGGTTAGTTCTCACAGAACTGAGCTCGGGATCTCTCTCTGCACCATACTTTGCAATAAAATCACTCTTGGCACCACATAGTCACAAACCTGACTTCTTGGTCATAGATTGTGTACTTTTAGTTTGTAAATGACGAGTATGAAGTTAACCTGAAAGACTGCAGACACACAGATGTACTAGATACAGCAAATTGTACGCAACTTAAATTGTTGTATGTGCCCTTGGAAAAAAAATCCCTCTGAAGGGTATCTTCAGGCTTGTAATATGCCTCATATCACAGCAGCTTGCTTCTGCTGGGATTTGTGTTTCAGTTAAAGATGTAGCTATTTTCTCTGGGAGAAGGCTGGGCACTGAGCTGTCCTATGAAGGTATCACTGTCACCTCTTTCCAGCTCCACTATCCCCATTGTCTGACTTTGCCTTAAGAATATTATTTGGGAAACACGGGATCTGTGCTGTTTTTGCCAAAATCCATCTTCCTCTCTTCCATTGCAACCTTCCCTTTGTGTATTGCTGATGCGGGCAAATGTCCCTAATGAAGCTGTAGGAGATATCGACTCTTTGTAATGCAGCTCTGTGCTGCAGAAGCAGCAGCTCGTTGGAATGCTGCTTTGGGAGCCCCAGGGAGCAGGAGCTGCTGATGGATGAGTGGGTGTTGCAGCCTGGGGACCAGCTCCCTCTGCTGCTGGCAGCCAGCCTTCTCATGCTCCCTAAAGACCTGAGGCGATGCAAGACCTCGAGCAGTCATTCTGTGAGGGTTTGTGTTTCGCAGAGTGAAATCTGTATTTCTCTGGTGTGATGTTTGATGAAAATTCGTGCAAATGTGCTGGCAGGCAGGGAGCAGATGAGCAGCAGCAATGTCAGATGAACGCATGGTTTTCTTATGCCTCTGACATTAATATGACTGGAGCTGGGCTGTCCGGTGCATAAATTTGACAAAATCCTAAAGGTGGGCTTGTCTTCAAGGGAAGCCATCATTCCTCCTTCTGATGGGCGCGTTTGCTGGAAACGTCTCCCAGGCAGTGTCCAGGGTTGTGCTGCCTCTTGCCCCTTCTCTGCCCTGCTTTGGGGACTAATGCTGGCATCTGTGGTGCCTAAATTTGGGCATCTGTGATGGGTTGACCCTGGCCTGATGCCAGGCTTCCACCAAAGCCCCTCTCTATCGCTCCCCTCCATAACTGGACAGGAAAGAGAAAACAGAATGAAAGGTTCATGAGTGGAGATAAAGGCAGGGAGAGATCACTCACAAATTACTGTCACCGGCAAGATAGACTAGACTCGGTGAAATTAATTGAATTTATTACCAGTCAAAATCAGAGCAGGATAATGAAAAGTAAAACAAATCTTAAAAACACTTTCCCCTACCCCTCCCTCCTTCCCAGTCTTTCCCTCTTCACCCCCAGGGAGACAGGAATGGGGGTTGTGGTCTGTTCATTACATGTTTCTGTTGCTGCTCAGGGAGAGGAGTCCTTCCCCTGCTTCTGCAGGGGATCACTCCCACAGGAGACAGTTCTCCATGAACTCCAGCGTGGGTTCTTCATTAACTGCTTCAACATGGGTCACTTTTCTGTGGGGTGCAGTCCCTCAGGAACAGGCTGCTCCAGTGTGGGTCCCCCAAGGGGTCATAAATCCTTCCAGTACACCTGCTCCAGCGTGGGCTTCTCTTTCCATGGGTCTGCAGGTCCGTGCCAGGAGCCTGTTCCAGCATGGGCTTCCCACGGGGTCACAGCTTTCTTTGGGGATCCACTTGCATGTGGGACTCCTCCACAGGCTGCAGGTGGGTTTCAGCACTCCTGTGGACCTCCACAGGCTGCAGGGCACAGCCTGCTTCACCATGGTCTTTACCACAGGCTGCAGGGTAATCTCAGCTCTGGCTCTTGGAACTCTAGCCTCACCTTGGCGTCTGCAGAGCTGTTCCTTTCACATATTCTCACTCCTCTCTTCCCTTGCCACAATTACTTCTGTGCAATAACTTTTTTTCCTTCTTAGTATGTTATCACAGAGATGCTGCTGCCTTCTCTGATTGTCTCAGCCTCGGCCAGTGGCAGGTCCATCTCACAGCCAGCTGGCATTGGCTCTGAGGGACACGGAGGAAGTTTCTAGCAGCTTCTCACAGAAGCCACCCTGGTAGCTCCCCCCACCCCCTACCAAAACCTTGCCATGCAAACCCAATTACAGTATCTATCACCATTTCACTCCTGCTGACTCCACATAGGCTTTTACTTAAGCAGCCAGCCACACCATATCAGTGGTTGCATCTTTCCTTGGACCCCAGTAATTTTGTCCAAGAGATCTGTTCTGTTTTGTGACCGTGCACCCATAACTTGGGTTAAAATTACTGGATGGTTTTTGAGAAAAAATCTTTATGAAGTAGCACATAAATGAGGCCATGCCAGAACTGGCCTGGTGGTTTAACTCTCTCCTTGCTAAAGGGACTCAAGCCCACACCTTACACTGCAAACCTGGGACGAGGATCCCAGTGCTATTCCAGACCCTTCAGAGACCCTGGGTCCCAACCCTTTTTATTTTTCTTTGCGCAGGATGAAAGCAAGGATTTTGTGTCCAGTTCCAGAAGGAAGCAGTACGGGTCTTCTGAGTACCTCTTACAGGCTGACACTCCGGGGAAAAGGATAGCCACCAAGGTGGAGCTGCAGGACCCTGAATCCAACTCGCCTGCACCACCAGGTCTCCAAGGAGAGGAGCAGGTATGTGAGGGAAGGTAGTTACAAGGCAAGAAGCCAATATCTGAACTGAATCCCACTGACCTAACTTAGAGAAGTTGTCCAAAAAGTCTCTACTCTGAGAAATCAGGTCTGAAGTTTAGAACTTCCCAGGGGTGGAGTGGCTGCTGTATTTTCTGTTACAAACTTGTTTCAGCAAGCTTTATGGCTAAGAATATTCTCTTGAGAACTAAGAGGCACTGCATCTAGTCATCCTCTAGTACATGAATCAATCAGGGATGGAAAAATCATTTGGAGAGACAAAAGCAGAGTCCCTGCTTCAGCTGGCAGCTGTACTACCAGAGTGTTTCTCTGCTGCTACACCCCTGCTGCTCTGCCACCTAAACCACATCTTTCTGGACACACTAAGGAGTGGAAAATGGCCTTCATTATAGTCATTATGACTTATTGCTTGAAATACGAAAAAAAAAGTGTATTTCAGCCTCTTCACGGATTTCCTTCTGATGGCATAGAGGTCCAGGCAGACTTCTCAGGTGTACAGTCATGCTAAAGTCTGTACAAAATACTTCCTTTTTCTCCTGGAATTCCCTCTTGGCCTGTTCAGCTGCCCAAAGCAAAGTGCATCTTTCCATTTATGGATCATCCATAGCAGGAAATATCTAAGACCCCAAACCTGTCACCAGTTTCACTGGACATTGCTGAATCTTGCTATGAGAGCAGCAGGACTGCAGAGAGGCAGCTGAGTGCCCTACAGAGTCATACCTTATGGTGAGTGGCACAGAATTAAGATCCCAGAGGGCCATGGCCCCAGTTGAGCTTTGCAGACTGGTGTTTAAGGGAAGGTAGTGTTTGCAGCAGAGAGTAGTGAACTGACACTTTTTGGTAGCTGAGAAAAGAGGCAACCCAGCAATACTCTGTGTGGTCATCAAAAGGTATAACCCACAGTAACGTCCATCTGGCCAGGCACAGACTCCTGAATCTGAGGCTGTGCTGTGCTTCCTTTGCACAGACTGGGTCAACAGCTAATAAAAACTTTGGTAAAGTCATCCCTGTAACATGCAGACCATCACTTGGGTCTTTTGTCTTGCCCAAACCTCCACCGACTGCAGCAGGAGCCCAAACGTGACACAAGGTGTGCTCCAGCTCCTCTGTTGTCAGGTGTTCTGCATTGCACTTCCAAGACTCACATGTTGGGTGTGGAAATGGGTACATTACAGCATGAAAAAAGCTCACAGCCTCAGCCTACATGAGGCAGGGGGCAGGTCCCTTTGCTTTGGGCTTATTCCCAGCTGACAGAGCCTCTGTCTTCCAAACTCATCCTGTCACTGCTTTCCCACACCCCACTATGGGACTTTGATCCTGCTGGGATTTGGGATGGTTGCCAAGGGCAATTGCATTCCTTGTCTGCAGAGCAGAAATGCTCCAGGGACAGCTGCGGGTCATGGGTGGTCAGTGATCTTGTGGGTTGTCTCTTCCAGGATGCTTCCCGGGCTTGCCGGACATCTCGGAGATGAGCTGCATTCCCTTCTTCTCAGTGAACATGGTGAAGCAAGAGGCAGGATAGTACCAAGCTCACAGGCATCACACCTGTTTGTAACCTCTCCAGAGGCTTCAACTAGCCTGAAACCAGATTTGTAATGCGATTTGAAAGGTACAGGAGCTTTACCAGTGAATTCTTTTTCTTCGTTGCTGAAGAGGCAGCTGCAGAGACTTTGCTCAGGGGACTCCCACTTCTCATCTCTGTACCTGCAATCTTAATCTTCCCTGTAGGATGATAGGTCTGTCTCCATATGGAAATTCTGGCTACCTAGCTTCTCTGAACAATGGTACTCCTTGGACAAGAGAGAACTTGTTATTCACTTGCGTTCACACAAGATCCCAGCAGTGTCCCTGTGACTGCATCCACCAGCCCATGACAGCTGTCCACCACAACTGAAAGCTTTCAGTTCATATGGAGAATTCTCCTAATACACCCTTGTTGGCTGGGGTAGTGGTCACCTCAGTACCTGTGTTTCCAGCACCCTTTGTCTCTAGGCAAGAGGAGACCGTTCCCCACTAGTTACTTTACACATTGAGAGGGAAGGAGAGCAGAAAATGTTGTTTAGGAGGAGTTGGTTCCCTGTCACTGTCAGTCTCTGCAACAAGCTTTGCATGATCTACTCATCACCAGTTGAAACCCTGCACCAAGAAGTCATCCACTGAGCCAAACCGACACAGCAGTGACACCTCCTGCTGCCTGGGACCAGGGGGCCGCTTACCCGAAGCTTTATGTGTATCACACTCTGCAGACAACAACTCTGTGGCTTGTGCAAGGCAGTTGAGCCCTAAGAGAAAAAGAAACAAGTGCTTTTCCTCATAGACGAGTAGAATGTTCTTGTTCCTTCCCAAAACAGGGTGGAGAGAGCTGCGTTAGACCCTAAGCTGATCTACAGTAGCCTTGGTCTGCCATGCCTGGGACCCAGGTACAGTCAGAACCTGCTTCAAACCCGGAGGTGTGTGTCCCTGTCAGTGCCCACAGCTGGTGTCCTTGGCAGGCAGACACGGTCCCCACAGCTCCAGGAGGTGCTCAGGTGCTGGAGCAGCTTCTGTCCTGAGCAAGGTGATTGCACCTGGCTCTCACAGGCAGGGCTTGGACAGTCCTTCCTTTCCATCCCCTCTCCCAGCTGCTGGGCTGGCCCCTACACAAACACCCTGACACCCCCCCCCTCCCCCCCAAGTGTTTCCTGCTGCCTGTCCCTCTCTGCAGTGGGACAGGGATAATGCTCCAGACAGAAAAGGTCCCTGATATGTTTCAGAGGTGCTGTAGGAAGAGCTGCACCCCAATACCTTCCGTCTGAGTTGCACCCCACACTTGTTCCCATATCCCACCTCCAGAGGAGCAGGTACCACAGCCATCTGATTGCCTGTACTGCACCTTCCTGTGTCGCAGCTCCTCCCTGGCCTGGGAAATATACACCTCAATTCTGAGAAGAAAATGAATCAAAAAAAAAAATAGAGCTAGTTGCAAAATATCTGTGAAAACATTTATATAAAAGGGATGTGTTTCAGTGACATGATTATTTTTTTTATAAAGATTGTTTGGAGGAAGGGAAAAACTATTTTTGAAAAAAAAGTGTTTCTTTTTGAAATTTTAAAGATATTTGCCCAAGTGTATATTTTTAACCCTTCATTTTATTCTTTTACATGTCATGACATATGTGTCAACTTGCATAACAAGACAAAAAGATAATGCTTTTAAATTAGTACTGAGTGGAAGCTCTAATAATCTTTAAATTATATTAAAATTAATTGTATCAGCTGCTCTCTCTTACCATTGACATAGCAGTGCTAGTAGAATGAGATAATGGGAAAAAAACTTAAACTCCAAACTAAAAATGAAAGAAAGTGAGATTCCGAAGCTAAATTCAGACTTCTGAACTGCCTCCCCCTGCCCCATGTTTATCAGGAACGACTGATATTGATATAATTGTGGGTTGTGCAGTCTGAAACTACAGTCCTGTGCAATGGCTGTATCCTTCCTGAGCACCCTGCTCTGCTCAGCACTCACTGTACGTCAGGTTCACCACCACCACCCAAAACCAGAGGGACTGCCTGAGCAGCAGCAGCTTTCCTTGCCTCCGTGTGCCCTGCCCACAGCAGATCTGGCCCCATAGCCTGCCCAGCAGTGCCCAGCTCAGCACTGTTCTGTGGGGCTGCTGGCCCTGCCCACCACAGGGTGCTGCCTCTGACTGCCCCCTTCTTTTCATGTGCCCCTCCAAACTAAATCTGCTGCCTCAGCAGCCCAGATGCCTCAGGCAGTAGCTGCTTGCCTAACCTGAGAGCAGCTGGGAGGCATCTTGGCATGTACCTGCCTCTTCAGACGTCACAGGGGTTCCCTCTCTGCACATTCCCAAACCTGCTGCTACGCAGCTCTCCGGCTGTCTAACCTGCACCAGTCGCAGTGGCTGTGGGAGGACCACTGCTGGGCATTGCTGTTCTGCCTCCAGAAACCCAGCATGGTGTGGAGCTCCCCCTGCCCTAGGTCACTGCTGCCCAGGACTTGCAGCTTGTACAAACTGCTGGACAGCACGTACATACTGAGGAGGACAAGGATCACTTTGGGCAGCGACTGAACGGCTTTGCTCACAGTCCCAGCCCCATCCTGCTGCAGGACACGGGCCCGCATACCACAGGACGTCCCTACACATCCACCAGCTTTCTCCTTCTCACCTTGTTGGCATGGATGTGGCTTAGCATGGTGTTCCCAAAGAGTCTTCTAAGGGAAGTGGTTTCTGTCCTGGCGAGGAAATCTCTGCAGCCCTGTGACCTGTGATTCAACGTGTGGGGTGAACGCAGGCTTCCCTGTGCCTACTCACAAAACACTGGCTTACCCATCAGCTTTTCAACCCCACTGCTCAGCCCGAGAACACATGTCTGAAGTGCAAGGGAAGAACCACCAGGAGCAATAGCTGTTGGGTTTTCTCCTTCTGTCAGCCAGGACCAGGCTTTGCCCGAGCAACCGGAGGGCTTTACCCTGCTGCTCAGCTGGCTTAGCTCCAGCTATTGCCCCAGCAACACAGTGCTGCTGGCACTGTCTGCTGTCTTCAGGTGCTTTCACAGATGATGTCTCTCCTTTCTCCAGCTGCCTCAGTTATTTGTTCAATATTTTACAACAGATACCCTGAACTCCTGCTCTAGACTCAGTTTCACTGCTTGTAAATACTGGACACAGATGTCACATGGTAACTGCACACTGGTTGTTTTTACCATAGCTGAGATTAAATCTGAGAAAGAAAACCCTACCTAGAATGGAAAGGGGCCATGTCCTCTAATCAATGAGTGCAATAGGAGCTGATTGTATTATTAACCTTATAGCAATGACTTCAGGAAACACAATGTGTTTACTCAAATTGCACACTTTTTTTGAACAGCTGTAAAATAGAGTATATGTGTAAATATTGCCATCACTGAAGAAGTATTTGTAATTTTAGCATATAAATATAACAGGCTTTTCAGCAGGCTTGATGATGCACAAGGCCATGCATCAAGCCCTCGGGTAATTCCAAAGTTGTAAATGTATTTGCTGTACAGAGGAAGTGTGTCAGTGCTTGCTGCTCCCAAGGAACCTCAGCTGCTGGTCCCTTTTGGAGAGCCACTGCTTTCCCCAGATGGGCTGGCTCCAGTCTGAGGGGCCAGCAGTTCACTGCTTCATGGAATGGCTTCCTGCATGTCTGGAAACACCTCTGCAGCCTGCAGAGCTGCCTCTCCAGCTCCTTGGAGGGTTTGGGGGTGACAGCTTGGCCACGCACCCACTGGTGCTCTGCAGTGCAGCCCCGTGGCCCTCCTGTGGACAGGACCTCCAGCAAGGGAAAAGGGCAGGAAGCACAGGGCAGAGCGATGCACCTTGGTGCTTCAAGAGACACTTGACACAAGCAATTTCCTAGCTACAGATTGAAGCAATAGTCCCATTGGTGTCATCTCTAACATAGTAGACCTCATCTCTGCCACCCTTGCACACCGTTGAAGCAGTCGGGGCGCTGCTCCAGGCCAGTCTCCCGCAGGCTGTGCTGTGTGCAACAGAACACGAAGCCATTGTTCGCAGATGCCTCCGATGGTCAGAACCCAAGGCCCAAAGGATCACCCTCCTGGGCTGCCCTGCGTGCAGTGCCGGCTCCTGCTTTGGGGAAGCAGCACTCCAGGCTGCATGGAATGTATTTTTAAGAGAATAAATCTATTTTTTTGTATTTGTGAACATATATTTGGGTGGGGCAGCTTAGTTAGAAGACAAATAATGCAAGAAATCTTTTCGTAATCACAGGTTCATCTAAGTTAAGCAGATTTTCCGGGGTTGGAGTATTGCCTTTTTCCCTAAAATAAACTTTGTGTCCAATAGAGCTATCAGCAGTGTTCCACCCTCTTAGAACTTGCCCTTTCTCAGCATGCTGAGTAGAGGAAAGCCAGTGCTTTCCTCCCCAGGCTGCCCATGCAGTGGATACAGATGGTGCTCACCTCCTTCCAGTGACACAGTGCTCTTAGTCTGCATGCCAAATGTAAACACACTTATCTGCATGTCTCTCCTGACTCAAACACTGTCAGCGCTACCGTATATAACCAATAAACACTCTTCTCTTTTTACATGGGTGTGATGTGGTGTTTACAGCTGAGCCCTGATTACAGCACTGTTTACAGCAGTGCCCATTGCTTGCCCCTGGGAAAGGCACTGAGGCAGCAGTGTGTGTGAGTGTGTGTGTGTGTGAGTGTGTGTGCGCGTGTGTGTGAGTGTGTGAGAGTGTGTGAGAGTGTGTGTGTGAGAGTGTGTGAGAGTGTGTGAGAGTGTGTGTGAGTGTGAGTGTGTGTGTGTGTGAGTGTGTGTGTGTGAGTGTGTGTGTGTGTGAGAGCGTGTGTGTGTGTGCGTGTGTGTGAGTGTTGTGTGTGAGTGTGTGAGAGTGTGTGTGAGTGTGAGTGTGTGAGTGTGTGTGTGAGT
>VWZW01006297.1:39970-88012 GCA_013397115.1 Edolisoma coerulescens
GTGTGAGTGTGAGTGAGTGTGTGTGAGTGTGTGTGAGAGTGTGTGTGAGTGTGTGAGTGTGTGTGTGTGATTGTGTGTGTGTGAGAAGCTTTATAAAATGGGTTATTATTATGGATGGACAGTTTAGGAGTCATCCATAGCTGTCACTTCAGCTGCTGCTCCCTGGGTACAGTCCATTAATGCAAGGTGAAGTCCTACAGAGATACCATCTGTTAAATATTTGTCTAAGAAAATTAAATTTGGCTTGGCTGAGCCCTTTCTGTCCCAGTTCACACAGACAGCTACTGAACATCATTACAGAGGTGGTTGTTTACCTGTAGCTACAACACTGCTGTGTCTGGCCTGCTAAGAGCAGCAGAAATCTGTAAACGTGCCAGTGGTGTTATTCTCCAAAGCTGCCACATCTGCTCTAAGTCTGTTCCATGCCAACAGCTCTAGCATGTACCAGAGAGAGTTCCTTTGCCTTGTGGTTCAAGACCAGGCTCACCACTGCTCCATGGGGACAGTGTAGGATGTGTACTGGACCAGTGGCCATCCACCATGGCATTGCTGCTTAATAGCCAGAAAACTTCACTTCTTCCAAAACTTTTTTTTACTCTGATGTTTTTGATCAGTCACATATGCTTGCTTCAGTGGGTTTAGGTGGTCCTCCTGTTGCCTACAGGTGTACTCTCATTACTCCAGCTGCAAACCTCTTTGCTTCAGTCGCACCTGTGAGAAGGTTGCTGCTGTAAATCATCTTAATTGGTGAGATGTTGAGCCAGACTCTGTATGCTGCCCATGCCCAACTCGTCAGTGCCTCCTGCCCTGGGTTCCTGATTGGCCACACACAGAAGGTCGAGCCGTGTTGCACATTTACCTCCAGAATCACATGCAGAGCTGCAGAAGCAGCTGACAGCTCCCCTTCACTCTGATTCCTGACCTTGTAAACAGCTGCTCAACACCATTACCACCACCCCAATCCGAACAACAAGCCTAATGCTCAAGGGCTCTGTAGAGAGGTGGGGAACGTCCAGCAGCTCTGAAGCCAGTCCCGCTTGACCTCTGGATGCTTTTAGCTTGCAGCATTGCTTCTCACTGGCACAGGGCACACTGCCTGCCTGTATCCAGTCACTCGTGTTCCCAGCAAGCTTCCTGGTGTTCTTATCCTTGTTATTGTCAGTAACATGCTTTTCAGTCCAAGGGTCTGAAACCCAGACTCACTTCTTTGCTTTCAGCAGTTGCATAGATGAACATACGCAATTGTTTGCAAGTTCTTGTAGCAGAGGCTTACAAAATTGAGACAAATAATAAATCCAAATGATTCCCAGTCCAAATATTGATTCCAGCCACAATCCTGCTTGTTCTGAAGCTTCCTGCCACCCCCTCTGCTGGTTTCTTGGAATGCATTCCCACCACTTGTGGGACATGGACCCTTTCTCAAAGACGGACCATAGAGAGGGCACAGACAAATTACGAGCTAATCCAAAATAGGTGGATGTAATTGAGAATACAGGTGTCTGTCAGGGTAGGCCTATGCTATGTGAGGGGTTCTAGGAGCAGTGGATGTTTGCCACAAGCCTGGTGTCACAGGTACCAGGTGGACAAAGAGTGTCACTAGTTCTGCTGCAGGTTAAGGCAGAAGGTCACAGCCAGACAGCGTTACTGCACCAGGAGTCAGCTCTGTGCTGATTTTCTTTCCAGGCAGAAAGATATAACAAAGGCATTTTAGCTATGTCCCTACATCTGATGGCAGCTCCAAAGCAGGGATTTCCAGGCTGGGGATGTCCTATTGTTCCTCTCATCCCAACTAGCATTGCCTGTTCTCCTGGTCCCTGTTAAGTTTAAAGGACAAGCATTGGCATTCCAGTTACATGCCCTGGGATGATCATTTCCATCTCCTTTGGGGTGTTTAACATACCACGAGGCATTCAGTGGTTTCATGTACTGCAACAAGTGGTCAGCAGTATACCACCAGGCACTACACATAGAGTTCACCTGAGGACACTGGAACACGGTTCAGTACCTGCCAACTTGAGCCCATCTCTGTCAGCAGATAGAAAGATGGAATAGCATCTTGTATCCCACACTGAGCTGGTGTTTACCACACCTGGTGACCAGCTACAGGTAATATGGGTACAGTCCTTCCCCAGCTCCTTCAACTGCCCAACTACAGCTATTATATTGTTTCCAAGTAAGTTCAAGAGCTAATAACACATAAACATCTTGTACAAAAATCAGTGAGAGGTCCTTTGCTGATTTAGGGCAACCCTTCCTTTAGGGTAAGGTTAAATTCATCATTTGGGCAAATCCTACTGTTCTCTTTGCTACCACATTGTCGTTCAGGTCCTGGCTGTTGATGGCGGCCAGTACTCTGTCACCAGCAAGAGCATTGAGCAACCCACAGCTCCCTGTCCTGTAAGGAAACAAAACCAGGCCTCAGACCTTTGAAACTGGGTTCAGAGTTAATCCATCAGGCATTAATGGGGTGGCTCTTCTCACTACCCTCTAGGGCTTGCCAGGACTCACAAGCCTCTGGGGTTTGCAGGATGATAGGCACAAAGACAGTAGATGGCAATTTCAACAGGATGGGTTGTCCCACATCTGTTCTCAATGGGAATTGACCCCTTTGATTATCAGGTATGGAGGTGTCACCTGTCAGCAGCCCAGTAGGACAAAACTGTGAAATCTTTGGGTTCCCATAATTTCCCTAGCAGTTATTGGCAATGATGTCTGGATGTCACAAATATAAATCCCAGCTGTGACACAAGACATCAGCATGTCCTTTGACTAGGCCATCACCTCACTCTGCTGTACCACTGGCTTGCCTGCTAGCCTGTCAAATTCTAGAAAATTCCCCATATGAGGGCTTGGTGCCACCTCACTTTAACAGCCATGAGTCTTTTCCCCAGGTAGCCAGAGCTGAGTTCAGGCTAACAGACATTTTTTGGCTACACCCCTTACCTCCACTATATTTAAAGCTTTCCTTGACAGTGTAATTCCTAATTCTCCTTTATTTGGGCTCCTGTACCAATTTGAAATTTTAAGCACATTCACAGGGATGTTTGTGACATTCCTTATCAGCAGACCATTAGCAAAAATTCACAAAACTTATCAGGCGGCCTGAACCACAGACTTCGGCTTCCATTTTTTTTTTTTAACTCCTTCAGGTCCTGTCACAAAGATGCAAAAGGCTTAATGGCACATGGCTAGAGGAAGTGTGAATCCTGTCCTCCTGGCCCCTCATTGTCCCTTCTAACAGCTCTGCCCCTTGCCTGTAGGGTGTGTAACTTCAGTCGGATGCTCCCAGCGCTTGGGCCTTTTCTGAGGGAGGGATTGTTCCTCCCCTGGGTGGGCTTCATCAGCTCTGACTCAGGGAGGTGAGGCTGTCAGGAGCTGGGGGCTTGTTCAGGGAGAGGTTTCCCACTGGCCTGTTGAAACCTCCTATCCTGCCAGCCCCACTGCCCATACCAGCCCCTGACCTGTGCCTGTGGGTAACTGGGCTGTGCAGCATCTGCCCAAGTCAGGAAAAGTGTGGGTGGAGGCCAAGTGGTTTGCCATATTGTATGGCTCTTTGAATCCTTTCCCCAGCCCAGTAGCCCTCTAACAAGAG
The DNA here is from genome assembly GCA_013397115.1 of Edolisoma coerulescens. NCBI lineage: Eukaryota > Metazoa > Chordata > Aves > Passeriformes > Campephagidae > Edolisoma > Edolisoma coerulescens. Next base: position 43,563 of record VWZW01006297.1, read on the forward strand.
ATTTAAGGTGGTTAGGGTCCACTGGTATGGCCATGGCACTCTTTTGTTCCCCTGCTGCCAGCTCCAGTACACCTCTCACTTTAACAGTAACAGGCTCTCCTCTTTCCTTGAAGTCCTCATCCCTAGCCCAGTATGTCACTCAAGACTTTATTCACTGGTCACTCTCTGGTCTGTCACTCAAAAACATTTCTGGACCCCAAAATCCACTCACTCACTTCATCACTTAACATCTGATCTTACCCCCAGCAGCCTCCAAGCTATACAAACCAACATTCCATTTGTTTCCCCTGGTCTGTGTGGGCATTCAGCCCACTGCTGACGAAATCCTGGTCCCACCCCTGGGGTTGCACATACAGGTGGGTGCCACAGGGATCCATGGACCGTCCCATCTTAAGGGGTTGCACATCCCTTTCCTCCAGTTTAATCTCCTTCCAAACTATTTTTCAGGATCTGCCCAGGTGTTCCCATTCCACTCCTTGGACTCTGCACCTGTGACTAATTTCAGGATTTGGACAAAGCTGTGTTTTGTTGCTGGTGCCAGCACAATTTCCATCTTTTGTTCCAACAGATGTGTCTGCTCTCTTTCTCTTTTCAGTTCTCGTTTAACACCTCTATCTCCAGCTGCTTCTTCAAGCTCCCCTGTGCCTGCAAGAGGCACGCCTGGGGATGCACATACAGCTCCTCTGCTTTTCCTGTCTCCTTTGTTTCCTCGACATTATCTATTCTCTATGATGCTGTGGGGGTTGAAACCCTTCTCCTTCACCCTTTCCATTTCCAGAGGAAGAGAGGCACAGCGTTGCCTCTATAACAATTCCCAGCTGGCAAATTGGTAGGATGTCAATAAAGATTTGCACAGGCTTACAAAATTGAGGCAAATGATATAGTCAAACAAGACTTACTTCATAAACCAGTTAAACCATATAAACCAATTAAAGCTCTGCCAACATTTGAATACAGATTCGTGATGTCCAGTGGAATTCATATGATCTGACTGAGTTAAGAATGCTGAAGATATTAGAAGGGTAACCCAGAATGTGCTGTCACTTTCCCAAGCAGGCTACTGTCCTCGAGGGGCTCCTTTGGGCTGCATCCCAACCCCTGGGAAGACTCCAGCTTAGTTATTGCTCTGAGGGCTGACTCAACTGGCAGGGCTTCATCTATAGCCCAGTCTGATCTGCGGTCAGATCTGATCATGTTAACCCTCCCAGACTGGGGTCTAACTTTCTGCCCCGCACCACAGCTGCCATGCATGTGTGCCAGGAGTCGGCTGGCACAGGGGCTGTCAGCACCACACACCTGAAGCCAGCCAGAACACAGCTGGTCAGTGGCAGGCATTGGTGAGATGCCTCAGTTCCTGCTGGACCAGCTGCACGCTGCGCTCAACTTGAACTGGAATCCTGTGTAATGTCATCAGGTTATGAAAACAAGGTTTAAGGATATGCAAACTCTTCAGTCCCCAAAGACTGTTACACACTGTGCAAAGCTCACAGATGGCACCAAGTCAGGCACAGCAGCCACAGCTATTTCCCCTCCACAACACCAAATAAAGCAGTCGTGTTCTTATCAGGTGGTAGCCTTGACTCCACAGGGAAGGCCAGTTCCTTCTCAGCCTGCTAAGGATTCAATCCAACATCTGACAGGCTTCAGAAGCCCTCAGGGTGAAGTGAGAGGGGCAGGGTGGAGGACACCGACCTGCTGAAACCATCAAGGCACAAGCAGGAGCACAGCCTGGGCAGGAGGAAACAAATGAAAATATCAGAGGCTGGGGCTTTGCCATTACAGAGCTCAGCTGGGAGAATCGCCCAGCCTGGTCCAAGGCCTCTCTCGACTCACCTGCGTGAGCTCAGTTCCCAGCCACCCTTAGGCCAAGAAGAATCAGGTGGATCTTGCTGACAGACCATGGCCCCCCTACAACACGGAAACAAAGGCAAACACGTCCCTCCAGCCCAAGGACCTTCCAGTGGGCCAGACAAATACCTTCCTTTGTCCTTAGCAATGCTCCTGTACTCAGGCACCTGGGACTACCCTTCCCTTCTCTAAAGTCCACCCTGGAAGCATGAGCCCTTCACTTTGGCAGCTGTTGTCAGAGAACATGACCAACACGAACACTTACTGGTCCTGACTGGAGCCCAGCACTTCTTTCACCTTGGGCAATGCCTCTGCATACCTGGGGCTAATCACCCCATCATGGTGCTGAGGAGAATAAACTAATGTCCCTCAGACAAGGGCAGAACTAAGCCTAGATTAGCCGTAAGGTTGAAGCCATTAACTTCAAGCTCCCATCCAGGAATGTTCCTGTGGTGCATCCAACAAACCTGGAATTACACAGGGTAATCTTGGCATGTTGGCCTGTATCAAGAACAGTGCACCCAGCAGGGCCAGGGAAGTGACTCTGCCCCTGCACTCGGCCTTTGTGAGGCCACACCATGAGTGCTGTGATCAGTTCTGGGCCCCTCACTTCAAAAAGGACATTTAGGTGCTGGAGTGTGTCCAGAGAAGGGCAACAAGGCTTGTGAAGGCTCTAGAAAAACATGTCTTATGAAGAACTGGGTTTGTTTAGTCTCGAGGAGGCTCAGGGGGGATCACATCGCTCTCTACAACCCCCCCAGAGGTTGTAGTGAGGTGGGTGCTGGTCTCTTGTGCTGTGCCTGCAGTGAGAGGACAGAAGGAAAATGGCCTTAGGTTGAGACAGTGGAGATTCAGATGAGGTATTAGAAAAAAATGTTCTCACTGTCAGGCATTGGAAGGGGCTGCCCAGGGATGTGGTGGAGTCACCACCCCAGAGGTGTTCAACAGGTGTCAGGATCTGGCGCTGGGTGATGTTTCAGTGATTTTTGGGGTTACAGTGGCAGTGCTGGGTGGACGGTGGGGCTGGATGATGTTCCAGGTCTCTTCCAACCTTAATGATTCTATGAGTCTAAGCAATGAGATAAAACAAAGTAGGCTGAACATGACTCCTGGAAAGAGGTGAGGCTCAGACAAGACCATCCCTTACTGTTTCCTTCATGACATCTGCACTAGCTCCATGTTCTCAGTTTTTCCAAGTGCTATCAGGCCTACCAAGATCTTACCAACTGCAACCATTCCCATCCCAGGCCAGATTACAGGACTTCCTTTCAGGAGCAGCCTGGCTGTCCTGCCTCCTCAAATGGTCTGGCTACCTCTGTAACTGTGGTGAGTTGTCAATAAACAGCAATTTGTTTTCTGCAAAAGCTGCAGCATCTCAGCTGCTTCCAAAAACAGGCAGTCTGCACACTTCAGCCATGAGGACCTGCAGGTCACACCCACCTGAACAACCTGAAACCCAAGTAAGCGATATTCTAAATCCTTACCACCTCAACAGCCGTGTTCCCTCCTGTGCTGACCCCTAACAAGCACAGGGTACTGCAGAGATGGGGAGATTCTGGCCCCTCTGGGCCGAGGGGCACACAGGAAACATCAGAGGCGGTGTGCAAGGCTTAATGAAGGCAAATGGAGCTCATGGAGTACTGCATCCATACTCAACTGCATCCTCCACCGCCGACAGCTACAGGAAACGCTGGCTTCTGTTGCTGAGCAGGGATTCAGGAGTTAGGTACAGCCGGTGTAGCTGCAGTGATATCTCCTCAAACTTACCTCAGCCCATGCAGAAGTGGCCTGACACTTGTCTGGAAAAAGATGCCTTTGGCTACATTAGGTTGAAGACTGTTTTATTTTCCAGTGGGACTGAAGTGCTTTTAAGAGTTTGACACTTTGCTAGAGCACACAGGATTTCCTGACAGAGACAGCACCATCAGGAATTCTGCAAACCACCCCACAGATATGGAGACCCACTTATATTGCATAGCACCCCACTTCTCAGATCCTTTTCCCCATCTTAGTCAGAGAAGCCAAGAGTAGCTCAGTTGTTGCTGGATTTTAAACGTCTGTCACATCTCTCATCCTGGAACAGGATTTCTCTGGAGGGCGGTGCTGATGGGTTTTTACCTGAACATAAGGCAGGGACTCTTGACTTTCAAATTACTCTCTACTTACTCTGTAACCCCGAGACACTCCTCCTCCATGCCCTACTGGACATTCAAGTCCTGCTCCCCTTCAGTGTCAGTTCTCTGACCAACCATGACAAATCTCTCTTGTCCCTGGAAGGCACAACAAGGATGAGTGGAGCTGCTGAATACCACCCCTTCTCATCAAGGGCTCAAGTAGCAACAACATTTGCAAAGTTAGAGACCAGGGGAACAGAACACTGACTCAAATGGAGGTTTGGGATAAAGGGTCTCCCATGGCACCAAATCTCACTACTTCCAACGGGCTTAGTCCTTGACACCCCCAATCTGTCTCATTCACAGCCCAATATCCTGCCACATCAGAGCCTCCCTTTTTTTACAGCTTGTTAAAAGGACTGGCTATGGAGATACCCCCTCACAGACCTCAACATCTAAGGAGAAAACAACCAGAAGACAACAGACATGGCCAGGAGGATGAATGATCTCCAGCTGTGAAGGATACACAAGAAAACAGCAGAAGGAACAATGACAGAGGATGGAGAGTCTGGCCAAAGGCAACAGAGCCAGAAACAAGCCAGGTCTGCAGTCGTGCTTGAGTGTGTGTATTTTCTTCAGGAAGAAGCAAGGGCAATGTAATTGGAGAGGGACAGGCATGAAACAAGAGGTGCAAAGGACAGAAGGTGCAAGGGACAGAAGGTGCAAAGGCAGAAGGAAGTTGGGATAGACTGCACACACAGACATGGGGTCAGAAAGTGAGAACAGAAAGTGAAAAGCAAGAAAGTCTGCGTGAACAGAGACCACGGATAGGTGAGACAGACACAAACTGCAGAAACAGGATGAGAAAAGTTCAAGAAATAGGTCTAATGCTAATAGGGAAAGGAAGTCAGGGAGAAAATAACTAAATGCTTACATAAAACTGCTCTGTGCAATGAAAGGAAGGCTCTATGTGCTGAATTATAAGGTGACTATGTGGAAAAGCAGCCAAACCAAAGTTATTTTCAGAAGCATAATGGCAGCTGCAACATCATTTCATCAGCCCCGCAGAAACAAAGCCAAGAGATAGAGTGTACTCCTACACTGAGCAAGAAACAGGTCCTTCAGCTAACTTACCATCTAGGCAACTCTGTTTCTATATAAAAAAGTACTAATATTTTTTTCTTTTGTTGAAAGTATTTAATAAAACAGTATGCTTAGCATACTCAGTGATACCAGGTTACTCTCTACAGCAGGATGCAGATGGTGTAGCAGCCAATGGACCATTTGGGAGAGGTGTGATTTGCTGTTACTAGTAGGCAAACAGCTGCCCCAAATTCTTGAATGCCAGACAGGAATAGAATTGGTCAAAAATACTACTCTTCAAAACAAAACCATAAAAAAAAAAACACAAAGAAGTTTACATACATTCTACACTAAGCTACTATTCGTAGCAACCAGCTTCTAGAGGCCCTTGTGCAATTACCAAATTGTGAATACACACATAGGTAGAAAAACCCCCCCAAACACCCTAAAAAACCCTCCAGCTATTTTGACTTTCAAGAAGTATCTGCAGAGTCCAAGTCCCTGACCAGCTTTGCAGTAAAGGATTGTGTTTACACTGACCCTTCAAATAGCTCTAAGATTTTGTAAAAGGCTGCCAAGCCAAAGGTTCAGCAAGCTTCTGTAAGGCCATTCTCAGACAAGGGCTGTACAGCAACTCAGGGTCCTCTCAGCAGACGCTGCTACAAACTACTTGAGTATCTCCATCCCAGGGTCCACAACAGCAGCACTGTGGGCTTCACACTCCTCTTCCGATGCCTCCTGCTTCCCTCACATGCTGGCAGCCTGCTGGGGGGGCACGCCTGGCGTGGGCTGCCGTGGCAGCGTGTACATGGCCCCCAGGAACTGGTCTGCGATGCGGCCGGCTTCCCTCAGGCCGCTCAGCAACGCGCCGTGCACGGTGGCGGGGTAGTTGCGAATGGTGTGCTCGCCCGCAAAGAACAGGCGAGGAATGGGCTGGGGGGCAAAGAACACTGTCAGGGTTTGCTCGTGTTTTTTCAGATTCTGCAGCAAATGATACTTTAAGAATGTTAAAAGTCCTCTAAGCACACCACAGTCTCCATAAACTTGAAGGTGGCGCATATAAGATGGTCCATATTGAACTTGTTTTAACCTGTGTACAAATTACCAAGGAAATAAAGCTCTATTTGATAAGCAATGTTTGCAGAGCCAGAGAGCAGAGGAGGGTCACATCCCAGCTGTATCGAAACAGCATTTACAAGCTGTAACTCTACAAATTGTCAAATGTGTTTAGGAAGAATAGTTTCTGATCCTGGAACATGAACTCTAGCACAGTAAACAAACAAAAACTTCAACAATTCACTCAAATCAGCAGTCTCTCTTTAAACTGAGACAAATGTTCATGTATTACGTTCTGCACGGAATAATTTTATTCATACCTCTGTGTATTAATGACTTGTATTATTAGAACAAGAACTCAAATAAAGCCAAAGCCACACAGCCTTTCCTAGCACTGCTTTCAGGAGTGGCTGTTGCTCTCAAACTTAATTCTCTCAACATGATCTGGAGATGCCTCCTGCCTTCATTGTGTTGGCCCCCCATTTGGAAGAGACCTTTTGATTCCTGTTCTTCTCACTCTGGCCTTTACCCTCTTTCAAATCACTACAACTCATTTAAATATGGCAATGGACAACAAAAATATGGAGTATGAAACATAGGTATAATATTAAATACTCCGTTCAGACATAACCAAACTAGCTTTCTGAGTAAAAATGCTCTTTTTTTAGCTAACAAATTACACCAAACCTGTGATGACAGAATTCATGGATGAAAAAATTAATTATTTTACAGGTTTTAATCATTCATCGTAAGATGTCGGTTATCTAAACTTCTGTTGAGATATGTATGCAAATTACTCAGAAAAATCATTCTGTTTTGAGGTTTTTCTAAAAATAACTGGGGCATTTCTCACCTGCGGAGCACCTGGAATGGCTGGCCCTGGAGTAATTGGCTGAGCCATCAAATCATAGTCATTTCCAGAGGATCCAGCTGCTACATAGGAGTACGATCCCCGAGCCCACGGGTCAGCACGCCAGCGGGACACCACAGTCTCTTTAGGCTGAGACAAGACAGGAGCTTCAGTTGTTGAGACAGTGTAAATTCTACAGTTTGTGACAAGTACAAACAATGCAAATTGCAATGATATAAGGAAGAAAGTCCTTGGGCTGACGTTAATGGTGGAACTCCACATTTATATTCTATGATAACACATACTAAGGTAAATCTTTGATGGCAATTCCTTAAGTCTTTCCAATATATTACTAGACCCTACTGCATGTAGATCCTCAATTGGAACTCAGACTTTCTATAGCTGCACACACCCGCTGTGTGTGTACTGTTTCCTCTGGTTCTTCTCAAATTATCAACATGATGACAACGCACTCTTCCTACTCCTTCAGCCTGAGCTGCTGCCTGTACTGACCTGGGGCACAGCGCTGCTGCCAAATATGCCTTTGAGAATGGCAAGGCACCGACCAACAATGACATCATCACTGATATTCTCCATGATCCCCGCTGCTTCTCCTGCTACCAAGGCCAACAAAATCGGTGCTGTGGGGGGTAGGAGAGAGAAAAAACAATTGAATTGTTGAAATCAAACATTTCCATCAGACAAGTTGGACTTGGATAGACACGGATCTGCAGTTAAGCCATGAGGTTAGAGACTAAACAAATCCAACAAAAGTAGTCCTAAATTTTCCACCATCATGTCCATATAACAAAAAGAAAATGAATTTATACATGCCATAGTACTAGTTAGAATTATAAAGAGAACTGATGTATTAAAAAGTAAATAAAAACATCAGAAGAACAGCATGCAGAAGAAACAGGAAGATTTCTTCAGTGAAGACATTGCTTATTTGACATAGGAGCATCCACTGGGATTTAAGAGCCAACCATGCTACATTTCAGGGAATTCAGTACCTTCCAAACCATCTAATTTAGGTATGATTAACATCAGCAGAGCAGTTAAGTTACCAGTATAAGTACTTCCTTAATACAAATATCTAGACTTCTCCATTACTAATGCACATTCACATTAAATTATCTCAATGGAGTGAAAACTATGAACAGTAGAACAATTTCCAGAAAAGCAGCAATTCTGAGAAGAATTCAGAAGTAAAATGGACAGATATCAAATAACTCAGCTGTCATGAGACGCTACTGCTAAGAGCATTAATGTAATCTACGATACACACAAAATAGATCTTGTTTTCCCTCTGGCCAGCTGTGGTAAGAGTAAGCTCTCATTTCTGGCAGTCACAAAGTCAAGGAAAATTTAGGTAAGTATTGCAGAACTACCAAAATAACCCAAGGGCAAGAAACAGGCATTTACAAGTGACTCAGACCTCAGCACGGTTACTTAATGAAAACTCTCACAGTTGATCTTTCTCCTGCTGGAGATATTTATGAATTCTTAAATTTATCAAAGAAAATACTACAGCTAGGAACAGTTGTCAAGCATGTTGAAATAGAAAATAGAAGTCACTGCTAAAAATCTGGTTTAAACTTTTGTACAAGTTTCCAAAGTGATTACTGAATTTGTTCTATCCTGGTACGCATGGAGATCATGTGTACATGGATGGTGTACATTCCTATCAAGGCCTTAAAGACAATGGGGTGAAGTTCAGCTTCAAATATTCAGGCTGGAAGACCCAATAAAATAATCTGGTTAAAAACAATAGCCTTTAAAATTCTGAAGAAGCTAGATTAGTTAGAGTTGTTACTACACACATAATTACACTACTCAAGACACAATTAAGACACAAACATGCAGGATTAAAAGCATTTTATTAGAGAAAAAAGATACAGGATGGTTCCTCTAGTTTAACTCCATTTTCTAAAAGATTAAGGCCAGTCTTTCAAACAACTGAAGGAAAGAACAAAAAACTGATTTCCTATCATCCAGAGACATCGGGAAATTTTTTTGCCATTTCAACATCAATTTTTTCCTCGTTTGCTATCCTTGACAAAATGAGATCCCTGAACTTCCCAGCAACTATTCAGTAAACATATTTTTTCTTGATGGAACAACTGCACAATCAAAATGCAGCTTCCAATTAATTTCTTAGTGAAAACACGTATTCAGACAACCCCAAATGGTTTTTTTTAATGGAAATCCAGCCTTTTTTGTAAGCATTTATCTAGACCTGAAAATGTTGTTATTGGGTCACCTGGATTAGTTCATGACTGTAAAAAAGAGGCAGGAGGCTGTAGCAGAAAAGTGGCTATTTTGCTACGCAAATACCCAAGTGCTGCTCAGAAAAGCTTCTTGTACGATAAGCATGTGCCACTGCTCCCCAAGAAATTCTCTCCTCAAGGCAGGGATCTTCACTAAGCCTTGATACCAAATAGCAAGCAGAGAACATGGTTTAATCAGAGATCAGTAACCACAGAGATATGATAAAAGTGAGGCCCTTTCTCTATCTCATCTCTAGGAAAAACAGAGTAGTCAGGCAAGAAAACAGAGACTGGAACGACACTGAACTTCCAGAAAACACCGAGCATTTCCGCCATGCGTTCCTCTGCCCTGTGGATGGAGTTTCTCCATCTTCACAGTTACGACAACAATCCAACAGTGTGGTGGAGCAAGAGGCACCAGCAGCACCAGGTCAGCTGCTCCAGTCCAGGCTCAGTGTTCCTGAGCCAACAGGATTTATCAGCAATCATTACCCTCGGGCTAGACTGAAACCACTGGGAGGACTCCTGTCCGAGCTACAACAGGTCATCCAGTATGGACACATGCAGTCTCTTCCCCTGATCCATTCCTCCCCATGTCTTTAAGCACTTCTCAGAGGCCAACTGGTCTCTGCCAACCCAAGAACTTTTACAGAACTCCCACAGAGTTCATGCAGGTGTGCTGTGATACTTCTGGTTCTTTTGTTTCTGTATTAGTAACTTCTTCAACCTATTCAGTTTACAGAGTCTCTCCCAAAAGACTATGCCTACAGAAATACAGACTATGACAGCAATAAACAGCAGCTACACAAGTTCACTCAGGTCTACACCCAACTATCCATGAGAAATGGTAATTGTTGTTTTCGATTTCAGCCATCTGACTTGTGCTTCAACATGAGGTTTTACTGCATTTCTGTTTCATTTCTACCTGCTGTGCCTATTTTCATGAGAAGGAGGGCTTAGAATTTAGCATGTGAAGCTAATTTGTACACGACATGATCTTTCCATCTAAACCAAAACCAGTAGTTAACACTACTTGTTAACTATATAACACAGCCATCATAAAGCCACAAAAGCTACATGAACAGCCTTGCTGTCCAAGGCCCATTATTTGTATTTCTCCAGTAAAATCTTACCAAACATTTTAATAATTCAATAGCCTAGAAAGGCACTTCTCTTGCACAGCAATTTTTTCAGTTAACAGAGAAACCTGGCCTGCTTATGACAGAATGGAAGAAAGCCCACTGGTCATCTGCAAAACAAATAACTCATTTAATAATGCTCCTTATATATACACCTTTGCTCTTAATCTGGTAAATGGCAGTAACAAAACAAGTATGCTTACTGCAGAGATCTCCTGACAATCTATTGTGGCAGCACCAGCTACAGATAAACCAAAACTCCTAATGGCAAAGTCCTGCTGTAGAAACATGCAGTGCAGTAACTTTTGCCTACTTAAGTGTTTTCTGAAAAGGAGTTCTATAATTGCCTCTCAGTCTGAGACCCACAGGCTACAGTAACAGCAACTTTGCTGCTTAAAACAAGAACCAAGGTCATTCATTCAATGAACTGGAAACCCCACAGCTTGCCTTTCCTCTAGGGCACAATGCAGCTTAAACATGTGGATGGGCCTGCAGCTCATCAAGCTGGAATAGCACTGCTCAGCAAGAGGAACAGAGGAATCACAAAGCCTCCAGTCTGCTCCACTGAAACCCTGGTGTTCGATACTCTAAAGGCTGCACTGTACTCCCCAAGAAATCACAGAATATGTCAAGTTGGAAGGAAGTCCCAAGGATCATCCCCAAGAGTCACACCGTGTGGCTGAGAGCATTATTCCAATTCTTCTTGAATTCTGTCAGGCTTAGTGCTGTAACCACTGCCCTTGGGAGCATGTTCCAGTGCCCAACTACCCTCTGGGGAAAAACCTTTTTCTATTATCAAATCAAAACCTCCCTTGATACAACTTCAGGCCATTCCCTCGGGTCCTGTCACTGGTCACCAGAGAAAAGAGACCAGTGTCTGCCCCTCCTCTTCCCCTCCTGAGGAAATTGTAACCGCGAAAAGTCTCCTGCCAGTCTCCTCCAGGATGAACAGACCACATGGCCTCCGCTGCTCCTCATGCGGTTTCCCCTCAAGGCTCGTCGCCATCTTTGTTGCCTTCCTTTGGATGCTCTCTAATAGTTTAATGTCTTTCTTATATTGTGATGACCAAAACTGCCAACAATATTCAAGATGAGGCCACTCCAGCACAGAGCAGAGCAGGACAACCCCCTTCCTGGCCCTGCCAGCGATGCTGTGCCTAATGACCCTCAGGTCCCTTTCTGTGGTGCTGCTTTGCAGCATCTCATTCCCCACTCTGTCCATACATCCCGGGTTGAGTCATCCCAAGTGCAGAATTGGGCACTTTCCTTTGTTCTGCACTCAGCCACTTAAGAAAATACACAAATGAATAGCACCCCTTACATCTGAAGAAACTGTAATTTCACACTTTGGTGTGAAATTCTGGGTAGCAAAGTCACCTGAACCAGAAAGGAGCTGAGGTCACAGATGAAAGGAGCTCATCTACAAGTTACCAAATCGTCCCAGATTAGACAGATAGCCCCACGTAAGAGGTCTGGCTCCAAACTGTCAGTTCATCTTGAAAAACAATCAGGAAGCTGAGGTTTTGAAAACTAAGACTAAATTGGATGCCAGACCCATTGGCACAAGAAGCTTAGTGAGAGGGGAAGAGCTTAAACAATGTTCCAAGTGGCCAGAGAGAAACTCAATTTCAAATACACTTATGAACTAAGAAATGGCTTTTAATTCAGAAATGCTGCAAAGACAAATCTCCCTTTTCTTGGAGAACTCAATGCATCCTCCTGACAAAGTAGACAGTAGATAATTAAGACAACACTGAAAGTTAAGTACTTTCAGAATATCAGTGCAACTAAACAGATGTTTAATGGAAGCAACCAAGATAAACTGCATAGGTCACAGGACAACTCCACCAAGGTACAAGAAAATAAAGTAGCTACAAAAGTGCAAGTGTTACAGTAGGTAAGTAGTAATGCAATTCAACAGGCACAGCCTGGAACCCAGCATTGGTAAACTCATGTTTACTACGTGCTGCCCTAACCTACTACAGAACTGTCTGCAGTCAGTGCTGTTCGCTGCTTCCATTTGTCTTCCTAAAAATACTGTCTTCTTATCATACCCATATGTGAACACTAACAGCATTTATAAAATTTTTTTTTCTAGATCTGAAACTATACAAATAAGACACTGGCAAAAGCAGACATGCACCACAGCTACCTTTGTACAGGTTCCAAAAGAGGAAAAGTTCTCCTCTGCTTGCAGTAGTGCTCCCAACATGGCCAAACAAATTGACACTCGGATCCCAGAAGACACGATCAAAACACAACACAACCTAGAAAGAAAGAATATCAACACTTAGGAAGAGCACAGGGAAGAAATAAAAATAAAGACAATTAAACTCATTGATGTTTATCACTGGACAGATCATGAAAGCGAAATCCAGTGAATATATAGTGGATATGCATAATACATAGAGGTGTATGCCTACAACTGCCTTCCACAGGTTAATGTGCTCTCAGAATTTACCAATTTTCTGGTTAACAAGTTCCATCAGACCTACTTCTGCAATTTAATTCTTTTAAACCTGTGTGGGAAATCAACAAGAGGCCCTTAGAGTTCCTCAGACAATTTCAATCATCAAACCCTAGCAAAATAGCTGTGGAAAAGGCATTCTTCCTCTCCCCTACCAGACATATTCCACCCACATCTCAGATTCTATGACAACCTCTGGCCTACTGCAGTTTCCCCAGTGACAATGTACCTTGTTCAGGTTGCCAAATCCCATACGCTGCACTGCAGAAGTTTTCCACTCAGGAAGGGGTGGCACAAACTGAACTGCTGGAGGCTGTTGCTTCAGCACTCCCAAGGGCAGAGTGCACAGCACAGCATCACACTTATAAATGAAGGTCTGGCTGGTAGATCGGGTATTTACAGCTATCACTTCACAGCCTGGAAAGGGGAGAGAAAAACAGTTTAACAGACCAGGAGGCAAGAGCATTGGATTAAAAATTAAAGAAATTACCATAACCACATCAGAAAATATTTTGTTTATGGAGACAGCTTTACACTAACAGTACTTAACTTGTAGGCAAGTTGTTACTGGCCATTTAGCTCTATTCCAGAAAACACAATTAAGGTAGCATCTGAAAATGGCCTTACTGGGATAAGCCTAAAGGTTCATCCAGGTCAGTAAATATGATTTAAATATATCCATAAATAAAAAACAAGTAGAGAGTGAGACTCTCATTGTATTGCTCTGCCAGCTGACAGTTTCCCAAGCCCAATGTTTTGAAAACAACAAAAAGATATATTCCTTCCATTACATTCATTTATAGTTCTAATATGAGGGCCTGTGGCAGCAAGGCTTAAGCAGTCCCAGACCTCTTACTCCAAATGCTTCAATCAATGAAGTAAATAAGTAAAGAGAATAAATGTGATCAGTAAATACAACTCAAAAAGACTGTGTCAAATGAGTCACAGAAATTATCAAAAAAACATTCAAGATTAATAAGTCTCTAACAACTACTAACACAATCCCAATAAGAAACATGGCTGTTTATTTAACCCCAAACGTGTAATGGGAGGGGTTTTACAATATGAGTCCTCACACCTACTTCCAGAAGCATTGAAATCTACTTTCTATGCTCATACTCCCTCAAAGCAGTTTCCTGGAGGGTTCGTGTACCTGATGCTGTATAGCGAACCTGTCGAACCGCTGTGTTTAATTTAATATCCAACCCTTCTGCTAAGGCTACTGGCACACAGGAATATCCATTCCTGACAGTCAAGTGACTGCCTGTGAATTCAAAGTCATCATCCTAAAATGAAGAGGCACAAAAAGCATGCATTCATAATGAAGTCCCCTAAGTCAATAGAAAATAATCAACAACTCTACACAATGGCAAAAAGTATTTTAAAAACTTTTTTTTAGAAAGTCAAATAAACGTGAAATTCCTTCTGATTATCAGTCAAGTAATAAGTATGGAAACTTTCAGCAGACAGTGCTGTGAGAGATTGTTTTGGCACTAACAAAAAGCTGTCTGGAATTTCATCATCAAATAATAATCACATAAGAATTCAGTACCTGCACAGAAGCAGACACACGTAACAGTTAGAAACTCTTAGCATCGATAAACTTTCATGAGAATGAAATAAGCATGGTTCAAGTTTTTAGTGAATTGCTGAGTACTGACTACCTACCTGGTCCCAGTGCTTCAGTGAAAGCGTAGAAAGGGGTGTAGCATTAGCAAATTCTAGGTTTGCAAAATGCCAGTCGAGTATTTGCCTGTCTCTTGACGACAAATAAACATCACTAGAAAAAACAAATATAACACAAAAACATTTAGTTTGTTAGAACAAGATATTGTAAATGCATTGCTTCTGAAACTTTCTTCACAAGTCATTTTTGAGTCTCTCCTTAGTGCAGAAATAGAAACATTAAAAAACACAAACAGATTCTGTTTCAGACATCTGGACCTCTCTCATGAAAACTGAGTATCAAAATGCAGCAAATTCAGATTTTTAGGGCAGAGTTCATGTAAAATACTCAAAGGGAAGCAAAAAACTTCAGAAATAAAAAAGGTTACATAAATAATGGCTTAAGTAGCATGCATAAGGACAACAACAAAAAACCTAGTAAAATTGCACAGAATAATAATATTCTGCCAATAAAAGTAAAATTGTATGCTATCATTACTGACAGGTATTTAAGACCTCAAATGCCTTTTGAGATCAGGCACTGATTACTGCCAGGATTTCTACAGAATTGCCCTAGCTCAGAACCACCTTTTCTGTTGGACTCATCTTTAAAAATGAGGAAGGTGAGTTCTAAAGCTGAGGGAGCTCAAACTCCATGCTTGTACCTTTCTAACCCCTTGAGTTCCCATAATAAAAGCATACCATAGCATTTTTGAAACTCAGGGAAAAAGTAGCAAAAGAACTGCTTTCCTAAGTATTTATCTTTTTAGTTTGTATGTTTACCTTGGTGGATTGGCTTCAAGTTCTTGTAATTTCTCTTCCAGCTTTCCTTGTGTTTCTGCCAATTCATCATACTCCTATTAAGATTAAAAGCTAATATTAAAACCATTCAGATTCTATCTATGTAAAGTTAACATGTAAAAGGACTTGAAGACATCATGTAGCATCAGACTGGGCCTAGTCTCAAGAGAAACCACTAGAAAATTCACGGATTTAGTGGAAGCTAAATCAAGTTTGTTATTTTTTTCAACATTTAATCCAGCATATTTTGCTCTTCTGCTCTTTGTATATACAGAGCTCTGTGTCACACTGCAGAAAAGATTAGTTAGGTGGTATTTCAGGAATTTAAACACTTGGAACTGAAGAACGTGAGGGTCCATTACACTCCTGATATTTTAAGGGGTCCTATGGTACTGAGCTTCATATTCCACAAACTATTTATTCTATTCTTCTCTCTCGAAAGTTTATAGCTAATATTGAACATGGAGAATTCCAAAGCAGAATAAATCATACATAAAAAGAAAAGACATGATCTAATTCAAGCTTCTTCCTGATTTTAAAAAATATAAGTACAACTAGGTATAAAGGCAACAGTCATCTTCCTTCAAGGCACAATAATTTGGAGTGTCCAATAAAAGCAACAGGAGCACAAAGCTGTTCACTGATGACAAAATAGAAGAGCCGCTACTTACGTATACACACATTCACACACACACAGAGAGCTTCCTAATAAAGGTGTATATCCTCTGTTGAGCAAGTAGCTGAAAAATGATCCTTGGTTCTACCTGACCTGGGTTAGTGTCCAGGTCTGTCACCACAGATACAACAGTTTTTACAGTTTCCCTTTTAAGGCACATCTCTACATCAAGATATTCCTAGAGAGGTGAAGTAACTCTGCTTGTCAAGACAGAGCTCTGTACATGATAATCCTTTGGATACAAAGAAGTCTTTTATTCAAGAAACCACCTTTATTTATCTTAGAGGAAAGGTATCTCTCTCCAAAAGCAGATTTTATTTCCAGACTATTGTGAAATCCAGCTGTATTAAGGACCAAATCTGACATGAAAGTTCATCTTCAAAACATTACATGCTGTCTGACATGAGCCAGCACAGACTTATCTAAAACTGAGCTTTAGTACTCCCTAGCTAAAGGTACTCAATGCAGACCTATCAGTGTTACAACCCAGAGTTACTGTCAATCACACTCTCTTGAAAGCACTGGATCATAGCGAGAGATGTGGAAAAATTTATATTGGCTAATTTTATCTGGCTGCTGAAGTCCTGAGAAAACTGACTAACATAGTATATGTATGTCATCCTTTACCTTGCAAAGTGCAGTCAGATCTCTGTGCTTGCTTTTCACAAGGAACTCTGCTGTAATATCCCGAGGTGGCTTCACTTCTGATGCTTCCTTATACTGCTGATGAAGTTCTTTAATCTTCTCCTTTAAATTCACCATCTTTTAAGATAGAGCAGGAAAAAGAAGAAAGAAAGAGGGAAAAAAATGAGGAAAGGCAGATTTCAACAAGTTACTGTGTAAACTGGATATTCACCTCAAACTATGCCATTATACCAAAGAGATTTCCTGGTTTTGGCAGGTATCACTTATATGCAATTCTACCTCCAAGAAGCCATGGTAAATACCACCAACTCTCAAACAACAAAAACTGTTGGCTGAAACCCAACATCATTGATTTCTTACTATGTTCCAAATAATTTGAGAGCTGTCCACAAACGTTTTTAATTTGAGAAACTTCCACAGAAAAGTAAAGACATCATTTACCACTAGCAAAAATAATCGAAGTAGGCCTAAACTCTGTTTCTGTACTACAAATCAGATGTGTAGTGAAGACAGTAAACACATTTAAACAGCTCCCCAAAAGCCTCAGCCAGTATCAGCATCTCTAAAGGAAGCAATGAAACATCACTGTTTAATCATCATGTCTGTCCTCTTCTTTTCCCGTATTATGTTTTATGGTTTTCTGCCTAATCAATTTTTCTCCTCCTCAAGCAGGAGACACCTTTGTCCTAACAGGGCTTCTAAGCAGGTCTTAAGCAAAGAGATATTTTAAGAACAGCATTAATAACAACTTTCTGATATTTTTCTTTGGACATTTTTACGCATTTTGCCGATTTCTGAGGAACACAATGCTCATCATCTTGTTCTAAATGTCACCATCTGACCTTGTTAAGAAGATCTTTCAATTCCTCCTGTGTTTTCACAATTTTTTTCCAGTGCTCAATCTGCTCATCCTTTACATGCTTCTCCTGCAATCTGGAAAAGGTGAGAAGTTAAGAGTTAGCTCAACATAAAACCCTTGTGTTAATGAGAAAACTTATCGCAATCTAACTAGTGGAATGCAATAAAATCAAATGTCATGGGATATTTTAGTAAATACTTGTATGGCAATTGGAAAATTAATGCCAGTTTCTGTAAATAAAGGATATGTGACCAGATAAAATGTGAGTCTGAAATTACCTGCTGCTATTAAAGGCCATTACAATTGCCATTAAGCTTTCAAGTAGCCTTAGTGCACTGTATGCACACCATTCACACTGAGTCACTGTACCAATGATTTCCAGGAAACTTTCATGAAGAGAGGTTTGCTCCTATAACCATCTGTGAGACCAAGCAGCTGTATTAAGAGGGTAATGCTTACCTCTAGGAGCACCACAATTGTTTCAGGTATCTTCTGGAAATTCATCCACAAAATAGGAAAGAGAGAAGTCACTTACTGTATGACAACCTCCAGAGCCTGACCTAGGGAGACAGGCTTATTATTGAGAACATTAAAATCCAGCTGATGACTGAGATAAGATGTGGCTTCCAGCAAACGATTAAATTCTTGCTCCACCATTTCATCTTTCTCTTTGGGAACCTAGGAGATCAAAAAACAAACATTGTTCTTAACCTAGTCATAAATAAGACAGTTGCTGAGAATAGCCCTTGTAAAAAAAAATTTAATACCCTCAGCTCTCTCAAACGGTCAGACACCAAGGTCTGTACAACACAATGTCACACTTTGCCAGGATGGGCACAAGAAGAGCTGTCAAACCACAATCACAGACTTCTCTTGCAAGAGAAAACCAAACTGCTTTGTGGGCTCATAAGATTTCTGTACCGGAAAGGAAGGTGTGTTCATCAAAGCTACAGAAGCTTGCCAAAAGACTCTGATGGTAGGATGGCTCTACACAATCACAAGGCTTTAGAAGGCTCGGCATAGCTCAGTGAAGCACACAGACAGTAATTTATCTTCTGGAATGGTCACTGTGACTAAGAACTACCAATCCAGCTTTTCTAGGATGATGGCAGAAACACTGCAGGACACGTATGGAATGGTGGTATTTTGTGGAAACCAACAGCTACTCTGAAAGTTTCACAGAACTCAACTTGGACACAATCACTTTGAGCCCCTGAGAATTCGCTTTGTACCCGTGAGGATTTTAGCATCAATGGAAGCAAGAAATCAAAACATCAGATAAAGAACGCACAGCTGCTCGAGGGAGGCTGTTTTTTGCTTTAGATTGTTTTAGATGGGTGCTAGTTGCAAGCAACCAGTAGTTCTGTGGGGTTTTAACGTAGAAGCCAATAGAGACATAGCATGAGTGCCAAGACACTGTATAAAAGAGGCTTTGTAGAAATAAAGGAGGCATTTGCCATTGCCTGGAGTTGTTAGTGTGTTTATATGTGTTGTGACCGCCTCAACAGCGATAGTATTTGACTGTACTGATGATACTCAGTTAAATAGTGAGTATCATCTCACTAAATAATTAAATAGTCAGTGCTGCCAGTATGAAAATATCTGTTACATGATGAGAGCTCAAGTCCTGGAAAGAGCAAACCTTACATCTGTTAAACCATGCATGGGTTAAACATGATGAGTGTAAGGGAAAAAAATCATCATGAGGAAAAAAGTATTTGCTTCAGAAAGACTGGGAAAGCTCTTGGATGGCTGCTAAACAGAACAAAAATAACTTGAGAGGTGTTGTTAACAGTGCTAAGCCTATCCCTATGACTTGATCAGATGGCTCTTTCCCAATTGTTATTCAGCCCTAACTCAAAGGATACCCTGTGTTAAGTGACAAGTTCTATCAGGATCTCATTGCTCTAATTTCGACTCCTCTTTGACTTTGCAGCTGGCCACTCTCTCTTGTGCTAGTGGTTACCTTCCAACTCTGCAGATCTTTCTTCTCTGGCATTTTCCCAGACTGAAACACTGAAGTTCACAATTAACAGCTGTATTTCATCTCTGGGTACATACCATAAGCGTTACAAGCCAACTTGTCTACCAGCCTTTACTAAGACATTGATTCTCCCACTATTTTTGCAGTGAAATGTCTTAGAAGCCCTGTACTGTTCTGCAGGCAGCATCTCACTGGAGACTTAAGGCACCATGAAATGAATTTCCCTAATTCTGATGCATCTCTGACAGAATTTTAAGAATGAAGATATCTCCCCCACGCCCTGGCAGCCAAAGACTAGTGACTCACCAGCTCTGCAATCCATGCAAGGTTCTCCTATTTTCTTAATTATTAGTTCAATTCTCCTATCATTCAAAGTTATTAGGTCTCAAAATGAATGATCTCTTTTTTGACACGACTATATTCTATACTAAGCCCACCCCTTATTTCTCAAGATCATGTGTTTTTAAAACATGGTTCAAGTTTCACAATACTGTAAGCTCAGAGGTTGGAATATTATATGCAACAGCACTGTAAAAGACACAGATTATATGATGACTGGAGCACATATCTAAAGATGACGTTTTTAACTATATATGAAGGTATTTCAAACTATCCCTACACTTACCTTCAGTCTTGTCTAATCTACAATTTCAAGACATAGATGCATTGCTTACATATCTGCTCATTTGTGAAAAACTGAGTATCTGCCCCAATGCAATCATATAGATCACCCTGATTAATACTGCTCCCCTTCAGGATTAAAGCTGAAACTGCCTCTTCAGCCAGATCTGTACTTAAGATTCCTCCATGCCACTCCTCTCTAGTAGTTGCTGCCAGTTAATACATGATAAAACTATGTAACTCCATAGCTATGTAACAATGTAACTTGCACCCGTTGTGTCCAAAAACAAGTGGGTTTGATTCTAGGTAGAACATGTATTTCACAATTATGAGACTATTTTCCTATGTGTACCAGAAAGTTTCAACAAGGCTACTGGGCATAGCAGAGGCACAAGGGAAGCTTCAAATGGCAGTTCCTAAATGCAAACTCTTTTGTCACATACCTGTGACACACCCACTGCTGACTTAGCCTTGGCATTCTGGTACCACATCTGAACACCAGGACCTACTTTAACAGCATGGGTCTACACCACTGTGACCTTTCTTTTTTTTAATTATGAAAACAGAAGAGCTGGAAATGAAAAGGCCTGATCTAAATGATTTGGATTCTAGTATACTTTCGTAGTACAGTCTATCCATGGATAAGTGATTCTGCCTTTGAAGAGAAGAGAAGACCCTGGTGATGTGCAAGTGCTGCTGCAGCTTCTGGCTTAAGTAAAAGTCCTGTCTGTGTGGGCCATGACCCCGCACATGTCCCCAGTAGTAGTCTCTGTGGCAAACAGGACTTGCTACTACTAAGCACTGCCTAAAGGCTGAACAGAAATGCTCCACAGAGTCTACACAGGGTAGGCTCCACAGAATTACTAGATTTCTAAGCTCTTCTCTGGATGAAGGAAGTGTAGGATAGCTCCCCTGATTAAAATTAGATCCCCTGTTTCAAGAAACCAATGGCAATCACTTTTATCATTTAAGCCGTGTCTTCCAAGCTTCAGCATAAGCATCTATGACTGCACCACAGTCCATCTGTGGTAAGGGAAGCAACACTGTCCAAGCATGCAGAGGTGGCATTAGGAGAACCAGAAGTCAGCCAAAGCTGAAACTGAGGAGCTGCACGTAAAAGGGCAAGAAAGGGCCCTCTCTCCATGTGCAGTGGTAGCTGAAGACCAAGGATAATGCAGCCTGCAGACTGCTGCTGAACCTAGTGGTAATTGGTTGAGAAAAGGTTAAAGCACAAAATTCATCTTTGCCCCAGACTTTATGGGTAACCTTTGCTCTCAGGCCTCCCCAATCTCTTCTCCTCAGTATATTCTCAACAAGTCGGGGGAATGTGCTGACAAAAACCTGATGGAATTCAAAGGCTAAACCTTGAAACTGCAATGCAATAGCCCCATGGATCAGGACAGACTGAGGACTGACTGCTGGGTATCAGGATGAAAAGGATCTAAGGATCCTGGTGGAAAAGAAATTGAAGATGGTATTACAAATGCACGCTTCCCTGCAATGTGAAGTTAGAATGAAGAAAAGGAAGAGAAATAATATTTATATTTATAAATATTTTATATTGCATAACTCTTCAAAGCTGGTATTGATGTCTCATGCAGAAGCTTTGGCAGATGTACAGGCAGCAGAACTTCCCAAAGACTATTCAGAACTTGTAAATTTTTGAAGGAAACCAACTCAACACGAATAAAGGATCGGAGACTTGCAATCATTAACTGTCTGTCCTAGATGCAGGGAATTTGATTCCATCTTCGCTTCTTCATTGAGAAGGCTTGCTTTATTAGGTAACACCATGGCAAAGACTACAATAGTAACCACAGCAGTAGTAATCGAATGTACTGAACTGCTCGTTCTGGGTTCATCATACAGTTGTGAGTAGCAAGAAGAGATTTATACCCTCACTGCAAAGCTCAACAATGAGGACAGACACTCAGTGCAGAACTTGTACTTTACCCTTCAGTAAAATGCAGAGTGGAGCAAAAGACAGACTGGAAGTAACAGTTAACCAAGGAAAAGACACTTGTGTAGATTTGTGGAAAGCTGTCAAGACAGCAGCCAAGGTATGAAAGACATCCAATTACTTGTTCCTAGACTTCTAGATGCATTCCCTGCTTCAGGTGACTGAATTATTACCTCATGTACATTCTTTTCCAAGGAGATCTTTGATACTTCCTAGCACGACTGGGAAATTTGTTAATTTAAAAGCTACAACTTGCCTCCTGTCAAGCACCATGAAGTTTGTCAAAACAAACTGGGAAGGTTTTGAGGAGCTCCCAGCTGGGAGAGGAGGAACACAGCAGTGCAGAGGCTAACACATTACATGCAGGACTGGCTTCACAACATGGGAGCAGACTGTCTACTGTAGAATTGTCTACAATGCCTTGGTAATTTTTCCTGAGTTTATTACAGCACCTTATTGACTCATGTGCAGTAAGAGGAGCTGCAGCTGCCAGGTTACAAACAAGTTTGAGCCAGGGATCACTTTTCCAGTCCTCTAGCAAGAAGCCCAGTATCCTCACCTGTCTTCTTTCAGAAGTTACTCTTTGTACCATGGTTTAAGATCCATCAGGTAGGACTTTTGGCCCATACATGTGTGAGATTCAGCGTTAAACTAGGGTCTATCATTTTTATCTCTAATAGCACTCAACACTAGAGCAGAAAGAAATAAAGCTACTTAGGTTTGTGAATTGCAGCTCTAGATTATTATGGCTGAGCTGTTCCATGCATTCAACCAGTTAGCATTGGTTAGTCAATCCTTTAAAAACCAGCAGCAAAGTACAGCAGCCAGAATGATCTTATTTCGGGGAAAACAAAACCAGCAAGGACAGAAGCTAGAGTGCCAGCACAGCAGATAATTGTTTCAAAGAGTGAGACAGATGACTGTCTAAGGAAAAACAGTAATGAATTTGGGAAAAACAAACAGGAACTTGGCTTCCACAAAACCTCTGAAATGCAGAGGTAAAAACTCATGTGGAAAGAGCAGGTTTTAGAAAAATGTGTGCAGGTAGGCCACAATATTACTAAAATGCCTAAAAAGGGACACATGCTTTCCTTCTTCCCTCTCTCTGGAAACCATCTCATGCTAGGCCAATAGACTGGTAACAAACATACTTGAGATATTACTTCTTTTTTTAAAAGGTTCATGGAAACAGTATCAGACTTACAGCTTGTCCATTCGCTTCATAAAGTGGACATTTTTGTTTGATCTTTGCCAATTCCATATTAACTTGTTTGCTGACCACAGCCATGGGATTTCCTCCTGAAAAAGATTTTATACAGTTAACAGAGACTCCTGTAAAATTTGTCTGCAATTAAACCAAAACTCCACATTTAAAGCAATTTCAGAGACTAAAACACCAACTCCAGTCAATGCATTCCAGTGACCTAGTCTAACACTGCTAAAGGTCTGCACTTCACAGTGATTCCTGCAATGAGGACATGGAAAAAAAAACCTGCCCATCAAAACTTCAAGGACAGGGCAATTATAGGGTGATTATACAGGCAGAGCCCTAGAGTGGCAGCAATCTTACTATGATTGAGAGTTTATAGCATCTGCAAGCAGAGTGTTTGAAAAGTCGAGGAAAGCTCTCAAAGGTGCACAGTTAACAGGAGCTTTAGTCCAAGCATAGTGACATGGAAATGAAATCAGAAGAATTCAGTTCCTAAAAACTTAGTGGA
This sequence comes from Edolisoma coerulescens, assembly GCA_013397115.1. Lineage (NCBI taxonomy): Eukaryota > Metazoa > Chordata > Aves > Passeriformes > Campephagidae > Edolisoma > Edolisoma coerulescens. Next base: position 67,319 of record VWZW01006297.1, read on the forward strand.
ACTCCAATAAGTAACGCTAGTGAATACAGTTTGTGAAGATGAACCCCAGACACCAGCTGTACCTGGAAGCTGTGTAACTAAACAAATTAGAAAACAATTGAGGAGACTCCCATGTAGAACAACGAGAAAGGCAGAAAGCACCAGCTTTAAGCATCCCAAGTCCCTAAACATCAAACTGAGGACAGGAGAGGAAAGGAAAAGAACAGACACAAGTGGGAAATGATACAGAGCAGAGGCAATACAGGCTTCCTCCACAAAATTAACTTTGGGAAAAGTTTTTCAGGACTAGCTTCCCAATGTTCTCTGATTCTGCAACTCAAGCAAACCCAGAGCGTTTGTTCAAAAGAGAGGGGGAAGTTCAGCCACCTTCCTGTCTTTAGAGAGGTGACTGAAAAAGCAGAACAGAGTTTTGAAGTAGGTCTAAATAAGTTCATGTTTCTAGTTCAACAACCTACTAAAAATTATAGTCCTTCCACAGTTTACTACTAAAACCAGAAAAGATCCCACTACTTCAGTCTTTTGCCTTCTCAAACCACAAGATCAACCCCTTCAGTAGCCTTCCCCCTTCTCTTCCAGATTCAGAAATAGGAAAGATGCCTTTCAAACCATCTCCATCCCTACAGGAATCTTTTTTTCTTTCTTCATAGCATATGCTGCCTCATTCAAGACAAAGGGTAGATTGTTTTGGAAAGGAAACACCTATCACGAACAGGTGATCATTCACGGTTGAGGTCTGAGACCATCTAAGGAACCAGAATGTCCACAAATCCATGAGAGCTGATGAGACTCATCCACAGGTCCTGAGGGAGCTGGCAGTGGACACACTGGGGAGAAGGGATGCCATCCAGAGGGACCTGGACAGGCTGGAGAGGTGGCCAATTCAAACCTCATGAAGTTCAACAAAGCAAAGTACAAGGTCCTACACCTGGGTTGCAGCAATCTCACTCACACCTATAGATTGGGTGGAGAAGTGATTGAGCAGCCCTGCAGAGAAAAACTTGGGGGTGGTGGTTGATGAAAAGCTCACCATGAGCTGGCAGTGAGTACTCCCAGCCCACAAACCAATGGGCTGCATCAGAAGGGGCATGGCTAGCAGGTCAAAGGAGGAGGTTCTCCCCCTCTACTCTGCTCTTGTGAGACCCCACCTAGAGTGCTGCACACAGTTCTGGCATCTCCAACATAAAAAGGACATAGAACTGTTGGAGCAAGTCCAGAGCAGGCCACAAAGTTGATAAGAGGAGTGGAGCACCTCCCCTACAAAGGCTGAGAAAGTTGGGACCGTTCTGACTGGAGAAGAGAAGGTTGTGTAGAGGCCTCAAAGCAACTTTCCAGTATGTGAAGGGGTCCTGCAGGGAAGCCAGAGATGGACTCTTTGTCAGAAACAGTATTGATAGGACAAGGAGTAATGGGTACAAACTGAATTGAGAGGAAATTTAGGCTGGATTATTAGAAGTACTTTCCTGTGAGTGTGGTGAGGTACTGGAAAAGGTTGCTCAAGGAGGTTGTGGATGCCCCAACCCTGGCAGTGTTCAAGGCCAGGTTGAACAAGGTCTAGTGGGAGGCATCCCTGCCCAGGGCAAGGGCGATTGGGACTTGATGATCTTTAAAGTCCCTTCCAACCCTTAGATTCTATGATTCTATGAATTAAACATAAAAATATGACAGTCTTTCACTAGGCAAACTGAAATCTGTTTTTCCATGACTGTGCAAGTTCAGTTCTTTGTCTGTAAAGAGTTTCTGTATGCAATTTAATAAGACTAATCATGAGACAGACACTAAATTAAGGCAGCCAGTAAAAACTGGGGTTTATTATAGGTTTTACAATATTTTATAATTTCACTACATTGCTGAAGGATATTCCACACTAAACACCTGCCCATCTTCTTAGCAGAGTAACCACGTCAATAACTGATGCCATCCCATAGAACAGTAATAAATAGGAAGAAATTTGGCTTGTTTGCCATTATTTTTACAACTATTTTTGAAATCACTTGGAGAAAGTACTTTTGGGGTTTAAACTCTGAAGAAGGTCTCTTTAGAATGGCTCAGCATTTCCCCTCCTCCCCTGTTTTCCCGTGTAAATTGAGAGAATACATTCTGTCTCTTTAGGGTCTCTCCCATCAAATAGCTTTGCTATTTATGAAAACTACTAACTGCCAAAAAGGCTGAATGAGAACACACACTTTTTAAGAGTTAAAAATACTCAATTATTTTGGCCATGAAAGGAAATAGCATTAAAGTTTCACATTTGCAGCATCTTGCCACCCAATTTTCTTCCCTGGTCCTTTTGATTTTGAAAAACTCACCAAGTCCTGTTACCACCATTGCTCCTAGATCAGCAACGTAGTTCCCTTTGCGAAAGGTAGCAACTCTTCCTCCTACTCGGTCCTTTTAAAAGCACAAAATGTTAAACCTCCAGTTACATTCAGTAAGACATCTCACTGAAATATAATCACTGAAACGTCTACAAAATATGGTGCAAGCATTCTCTTAAATGAAGGTTCAATAAACAGAACATACACTTTTCCAAAAACCTCTGCAAATGAACTCGATCACAATTAATTTGCCTAAGTTAAGGAATAAAATGTTTAAGTTGCATTTAAAAAAGCAGAAGAAAAAAAAAGGAAAGAAATAGAAAAAAAGATGCCTAATCTGATTTGGGCAGATGAACTATTTCTACAGTAGGACCCACTGTGATTCCAAAGCCAATCCCTTCATTGTCCATGGACAAATTTAATTATGTACTAGATTTCTTCCTCCCCCTGATGCCTAAAGATTTTTAGCTTTTTATATATTTTTCATAGATTTGTAACTTTGTAGACTGTTAGTACATAGTTATAACTTCTAGTACTTTTCCTGCCCTCTCCCACAGTTTAACAAACTCTTAATAATATATTCTTGAAATTCTGTTTAGTCTTCCCTTTAGTCTAGCAAGGACACTTTGTTTTGCACCATATATCATACACACAATAAGGTGTAGGGCTAAAAGATCAGGAGGGAGGGCTCCAATGGGGCAGAACCCAGGGGAAAATTACCTAACCAACTGCTCTTCTAACTGGACATTATTTGATAGGCATACTAATCAACTAACCTTATAAAATTGTGGAGATACTGTATCACGTGTGCACACTGTGCACCTTGAAGGCCTTTCAATTAAAGATTTGATTTTATATTATCTTTTTAACACTGTTTGGAAAAGTTTTGTGTTTATTCCAGGCAACACCCCCACTTCCTACCACAAAAGCCAACAGCTATATAGGAAATAATTCAGCTGTGCTATCAATTAAGAAGATAATCATGCATCAGCAGTCCATTTTAGAAGCACAAAAAACCTTTCGATTGTTGTCAGAGATTAGTAAAGATGACAATTACTTCCCTACCACTGCAAACTTCATAAAAAAAAAAGTCACCTCTCCCTATTCCCATCCAATTAGCAGGATGGTATCAGAGAAAAATACTGGTTACAATTAGGCAAAGATTCCAGCCAGCTATCGATTCATGTAAAAATGCAAAGTTTGATTTTTAATTATTAAGTCAGCAGTTCAGAAGCATGTAAACTAATAGTCTGAAAGCTACAGAAAATGAGTGGAAACAAAGAAACAACTATCACCTGAATCACAGAAATCATAATGCAAAAAAACACCAAGCAACCTTAAAACCAAAAAAATACAGCCTACTCAAGAGGAGTCTAGAGAATAATAGCTGAAAAATATTGTGCATTATTTTAGAATAGCCTCTTGCCAGATCTACATACTAGTTATAATCATGATGCACAGAACAAAAGCTAGATTACTGCACAAATCTCTTAATTCTAGCTTCAAAAACACCCCAACCAACCCCAAAACCCAACCAAGCAAACAGTAAGAAAACCCAATATATTCAGGTATGCAAGAGTCTCCTAAACCATTACACTGTTGCACTGCCCTTTGCTGCAGTGGCGTGGAACCTGGGAAAGAGAGTCAGCAGCTCTGCTCCCTAGCAGCAAGAGCAGTAGCAAAATTAAGAGCCTGAAACATTACTCTAACAAAAAAAATTTAAGCAGATTATCTTAAACTGGGCTAGCAAAGTGTCAGAAGCAAACATACAAACAAAACAAAGCCAGGAAGTAAAACATAAGATAAGGTTCAATTGGTCAATGGATTTATTTTAAATGTGTATCAAGCTGTTCTCAACTGAGTAGATTATACGAAAAAACCTTCAATTAAAAAATAAAGGAGAGATTCCACTTTGGGTTGAATATGAAGAATACCTTATTCCTGAAAGAACAAGCAGCTAGTTCACATACCACAAAATGTAGCACTAATTTTAAAGTCTCTGTTCAGCACACGGTAATAAAGAATTAATCTAGGCTTAAAATCTCACCTGATGCTGTGTGGCAGTTCCAAGCCATGATTATATTTAACAAGCAAGTTCTCAAAAAATGGACTTGCATTCTGCTTTTTCTAATCATAAAAGAAGGTCGTTCTAAGCTGTTCCTGGTGTAAGCACACAACACTAGCACCTGACTGTCCAGCCCACCCCTGAGAAAACATCAGCCAGCTCCCAGCAAGAAGAGACCCACTCAGTTCCTTGTGAGACAGGCTCAGTATCAGCAATCCATCCTGACTGCCCAGAACACCACACACGGTTACCCACCCTGAGCATGCTGCTGGGACACAGCCCTGTTCTACTACTGAAAAGGGTTACTGGTTAAGTTGCCATACAGAAGTAAAATAGCACATAAATTCATACTCTGGCTTCCAGAACTGTGACATCCATTCCAAAACTCTGCAACTGGCGAGCTGCTGCCAACCCAGAGACTCCAGAACCAATAATGATCACCTTTCCTGTCTTCTTGGCTAAGGAAAGAGAAAAATCAGCTACAGTAGTCCTTTATATGTGCAGTACTAAATTGCAAACAGTCACGTTAAAGTTGCACTTAAGAGATACCAAGAACAAAAAGCAGCTTCCTTCTCATGAGTAGCTCTGACAGAACAAACTCTTTAACAAGAAGAAAGCTGAAGTAATTCTGAATGTAACGCTTGATAATTTTTCTTAATGAGACAGGTACAAGGAAAATACACTAGCAGTACATCTGGAACAAGGAAGAAAACAGGAGAAAAAATGCTTTCAGACAACTGTCTGAAGAAGAAAGCAATTTTTATTAATTACTGTGGACAAAGTATCATAGTTTAATTTCTTTCTGTCCCCGAAGAATAAAACTTAAAAAGGGCAGAGAAGTTCACTTGCAAAATTCAAGAAACACATATGCATGTAACAGATCTAAGTACAATATTGTGTTTCCGACTTTAGTTATTCAAATGAGGAACCAAGATAACTTATTAAAAAGTGACAGTCATCGAATTATCTACAGAAGATTTGCCAACATTTTTCATCTCAAAGTGATTTACATAAATACATGGCTTCTCCATGCCAAAATAAAACACATTAACATCAATAGCCAGATGGCTTTCCAGCCTTCTTTTATTTTCTTAGCACTGCAATTATAAAAAAGAGCACTCAAAAACTGTCCTAAGAAATCACGGAATAATAAAACATAACTTCAGTTAGAAACAATGTTCAAGTTTCTTACTTGGAAGGGGCTTCACTCTTTTGTAGATCCCAAAGTTGATCAGCCCATGACGCTCCAAGTAGCTGTGAACCCTGTGAACGAGCACTGTGTCACCTAAAAGAATGTGTAAAGTTTCAAAATTATTCTGTACATTCAGCAGCATATATGTTCTGGACATATTCACAGCAGCAATCCAGTCAAGTCCCACTAAACATATTCCTTCCTACAGCTCAGCTGCCCTACTGACCCATTCATCTTCCTGAGGATGCCTGAGGCTAATTTTCTGAAGAATACCCACGCTGTACTGCAGTTTTGAATCCTGCCTGAAAAGCTGTACAGGACATTAAATGCTTCTTTTAATCTAGTGCAGAAGAACACCTTTTCTGAAACTGACTTCAAAATCCCAAGATCGTGACACAGAACTGTGATGTGATTTGCCGGTATTACGCCAATCCTTACTGCAGCACTGAATTCTCATTTTTATTTTTAAAAGCACAATAATTCACTATCTTGCAATACTTGACAGTGTATTTGCATTCATTTCAGCACTATTTTCTTCTTAAATTATTTTTTTATGGCTCCCCTCCACCTTTTTCCAGGTTATTGGGATCTTGTTTGAGAAGCATGGAATGGTCTCCATTTGCAAGCAGTAACTCCTCACTCTTCTACTGCCTTCTTGCATCACATCCAGTCTGTTTAAGTCTTATGCAACTTCTTAATGCCTCCCAAAAACCATATGATTAATAATGTTTCACAGCTGAAAACCACCAAGAAGCTGTAGCAAACCTTAAAAGCTGCACATGAACTAACCCTACTGTAACAATCCATCCTTTTAGCAGCTTTTATGAATCCTGCTAGTGATATTTCTTTACCAGACAAATGAATTCTAACAAATCTGAACCGTAAGTATAATGCAATTATCCCAGTCTGTACACGACCACTCATGGAGCTCCACTAAAAAAAGACCCCTGTGAAGCAGCTTTTCCCTAAACAAAAGTGAAAGAGAACAGCAATGATACATACAGTACAGTTTTGGCAATGAAAAACTTGACTTACTATTATAAGGTGCTTCTAATTGTTGGATAGTTGCTTCAAACGTCAGCTGAATCTTTGGGTTATCCAACCAGAGCTGCAGCTGTATTTAAACAAACAATACAACATGTCATACAAAAGAGGCGTTTTCCAGGCGTGTGTTTGCTAGCAAATACTGTCAGGAGATGAAACCCCCTAATGAATTAAACTTTGGCAGGACTACCCAAGCCACACTGAACTTTGCCTTCCAGTGTTCCTTAAGGTGCAATACAGTCTGTTTGAAATTCTCACACCAGTTCAAATAAGTGGAAATGCACCAAGGTAGCACAAAGTTGCGTGCGGCTGGCAACATCAGCCAGTGTTGTCCTTCTGATTTCTTGTTGTCATAAAAGCTACAGCAGTATTTGTCATGTTACAAGGTTTATTTACCTCTGACATTTAATGATCTAATCAATCTTCACCAATATAAAACACTACCATGGACTACACTGGCCACATATACACAAAAAAGCATATTTACAGGACAGTTACAGTTCAAAAATCAAGCAGGAAGAACTGTCTGTGATATGTTAGTAGGTCAATTCATACTAGAAAAGAACTGTTTTCCCAACAGAATTCTTACTTTGTAGCACAGAGGCAGGAGTTAAATAACTTTACTGTTCCATGCCCAGATCTAGGTCATACATAGCATCTCCACACCATTTTACATTCCATAAATAGTAATTCATGTGGGTATTTCTCTAGAGTTGCATTACTGAGCTTCATAGTTCCTCACAAGATAGCAAAATAAAGTGGAAATCCTACAACTATAATGAATAGGAATGATTAAGAAATAATTTCCTTATAATTTGGGAGGCTATTTGAGGCAAATGGCTAATCAAGAGGCTGCACACTGCTGTTTGCAGTCCTGCTGAGCACTGTGTCCATACCAGCTGTTCCATAGTCTCTGCTATCCTCGCTGGAAGAGATCCTCTCACAAGCCTTCCTCAAACAGGATTCCTGCTCAGGAACTTCTCCAAGTTCCTCTGTAGTGAATAAGGCCAACAGACCAGCAATGCTGCTTCTCCCTGCAAATACCTCTCTCCAGTAATTTCTTAGTTTCAGTGGAAGGCTTTTCTGCTTCTAACACATTTGTAAAAGGATTACTCACTATTCATTTTGTGCAAGTTGTTTTCCAAACTTTTTGGCATGCTTTGGCCTGTTTTTACACATCTCATGACTTCCCAAAAGTTACAACTTGAGTTAGAGGAAAATTTTACAGGAATAGCAGAAGTCATGCTCTTAGCACGAAGATGTCCACCACACACAAATTTTAAATAACTTAAGCTATTAAGCACTGGGTCTTGCCATGGTCAATACCCTGCAAATTGATCATCTCTAGTCTGTGAAAAAACTGAATGGTATCTAAGGTGTTTCGTCTCTTAACTATGGTAACAGCAATTTTCAAAATATTGCTTGCTTTCCTACTGTTAATTTTTCTAACATGACTTCAGTTTTCCAAAATACTCTTTTCAAAATACAGGAGAAAGTCTTGATCCCCATTTTGGATATTGTAAATACACTATAGATTCTTTATGCTGCTCACAGCACTGCTTTGATCAAGAACTGGATAGCACATTTCTAAACAACTTAATAGCATGACAGGATGCCAGAAATGAAAGCCCACTGTCTCAAAAACAAAAATTCCATCAACTGCTAGACATGGTAACTGCCAAAAAGTCTTAGCAAGGTACACAAATTCCCTACCCTTTTTTCACCAATACTTTTACAACAAACTTACGGTGCGGTTCCTGATGTACAGAAACACCTTCTGAGTCTGCTGTGGCCCACTGATTATATCAGGGAAGCAGGCAGCTTCTTGAGATGTCATACGGTCATGTGGAAGTCTACTCTGGAAAGCTGCACCCTCCACACCTACAATAAAAAGACAAGTAGTCTACAGGCACTGCAAAGGAACACTACCCTTCCTAGCCAGTGCATTCAGCCATGAGATGATACGGTGGCCAATTTCATGTGATGCTTTCATTTAGTCCTTTTATTTACTTCTGCAAGACATACAGGTTTCCAAGTCAACAGTTCTTTGAATTACAGGTATCATCTAGAGATAATGAAAAAGCTACACTACAGGGGAGATTAAACAAACAAGCAAACAACCCCCCCCCCAAAAGCCTGAAAAATAAGTGGGGCGGGATCACATATCAATATATTATATATAACATATATATATACATACATATATATATATATAGTATCAATAACACATAACTATTTTAGATGCTGTCCTTAATTTGTGTGGTTTCCAGTTTCTAACAGAATCAGAAAAACATTTCAGAACCTGTTCAAAGCCAAAATATCTGAATATACAGGCACAGCATCTACCATCCCCTCTCACCTGCTTCTCAAAGTTAAATTTGCATTGACCTTCTCCAGCTAGAGGAACCCACCTTAAACTCTCATTTTGCAAATTTGATATATTTACAGTAGGCAGAGCAATGAAATACAATCAAAATTATGCATTTCCTGTCCTCCCTCCCCAAGTGCTGCCTACAAACAACAGATTTCTTACTTTTCTTTCTAAATGCTCCACATGTAAAAGACTGATGCTGAACCCATACAGGAGAGGTTTCCTCTATGGAAAGCCTTCATTCATACAGGAACCTGCACTTCTACCAATTCACACACTGGCAGTGATGTAACTACATTTCTGTACCCTGCTTTCCTCAGTCTCTGTTATGTTGTAAAGTGACAAACTAAGACACAGCTGCATCAAGCAGCTACAGCACAAGTAGAGTGCAGAAAACAAATCCTGCAGGCATAGCGAGCAAAACAAAGTACTGAGATGTGAAATACAGCAAGAACAACATAAATCTCCCATGTCCTAGAAGTGACTTCGATCAGGACAGAGGACAAGGCATTCAATCTAGAAAGATAGAAGCCAATACATCCCAGGGGCAAAAAACCCCACAAGTAACACAGTAAGATTAAGATCATTTGCTGAAACTGGAATTGTTCAAAAGATTACAATAAATAGCAAAGTAAATATAAGCTTGCAGTGTGTTACACTAACCAAGACAACTGTTTAAGAGTTTGACATGACAGCAGTACATGTCACTGTACGAGGGAGAGGAATTCCCTGCTTTTAATTCTGGTGCCACCACACACCCCTTTAACTTCCACGCATTTTTACTTCCCAAAGGTGCTGAAAAAAATCAAGGAAGGAAATGGTTGTGAAACTAACAAAAAAACCCAAAACCAAAACCAAACCCCCCAAAATCAAACCAACCAAAAAAACCCCCCACAAAAAACCTAACCAAACAAAAAACCCCACAACAACAAAAAAAGAAAAAAAAAACAACCTCAAACAAACAACAAAAAACCAACCAAACAAAAACCAATCAACCAAACAAAAACCACAACCAAAAATTCATTCACAAGTAAAGATCTTTACCTTGATGACTCAAGGTAAAGAAAACCGTCTGTAATCATTTATACAAATTTTACAACATGAAGAAATTAGTAACAGAAGCTACAGAGCATTGCAAGCAAAATAAAATTAACCATAGGAGAAGCTGACACACCCACAATGTTTCCTGCACTAATATTCAGCTATGGAATAGAAACCCACAGCTCTACTACAACTTCAGTTTCTCAATAACCATTTCAGCAATAACCATTCCCCAGCCCTTCTGCTGTCCTTCCATGTAACACTGGTCCAAGTGTGCCAACATCTGTGTAGGAATGCATATACTCAACTATGAATTCTGTAAAACTGGGCATGGAAATCAAACCAGTTACCAATTCTCTGATACTTCATTAATGCTAACAATCTTAATTAAGGTTCTAGATCCTCAAGTGCTAGCAAAAAGCTCAGCAGCACAATTTTCAGAGAATGGCCAGTTAAAGACGTGAAATGCTGAACCTGACTCCCTCTTACAGGTTCGTGCTGAAAGAAGTGTGCTTCTCCAGGTACCTGCTAAAAAGCCATGTAGTAATCAAATACCAGCAAACTCTCAGATGTGTAGATCTAAGGCAACTCAGCAGTTTCTTGAAAAGCTTTGGGATTTATTTCTTCAAACTGAGCAGCCAGAGAACATGGTGCTGCTAATGGTTTTGGAAAGAATTCCCAAGGTGGGTTGAGTTGTGGGGGCTTTTAAGGCCGTATATCTGTACCCAAACTTTAAAACTAGAATGACAGAATAGCTCCAGATGAGCACAGGTATTCAGGAAAAAAAAAAGCTAATAAAACAACCCACAAGAGCGTTCAATACAAGAATTTAGAGAAATCATCGTTATTAATAGCAAAGATACTGTTTTTATTTGGCCAACCACTGCAAGATCTTATAAGAACTAAATGTCCTTGAATTTACTTCTGCAACCACACAGCTCAAATCTAACTGGATTTGGATTTCAGGCTGACTAAATCCCATTTCACACCCTTACTGCTTGTATTTCATGAAAGCCACACATTACAGGGATTACCAGTTAAAAACCACATGTTTCTCCTTGGGGCAGGCAACTGAAGGAATGGTTCTGCCCAGACTGGATTATCAGCTCCTCTTCACACACACTTGCCCATTTCCTGACATTCAGCATTAGCAACTAATTGGCTGAAGTTTTGATTATATCCTTCCCCACAGAAGAAATCCTGAGGGATGCTACTCATTTAAAGACTTACTCAAACATCTGCAGATGAACACACTGAAAGGTTTTTGGCTGTTGAATTGGACAGTTGTTAGAGAATACTGTCAGCATATAATACAAAATGCTAAATACGCAGAATTTCCAATCAGCCAATGCCTGCCTAAAAATGAAATAGGCAATGCATCCTTAAGCCCATGAGCCATAATAGCCAGCAGTTCCATGCAAGTGATAACATCCATAACAGTATTCGGCTCCCTTACTTACAACAGCAAAGGATGCACTTTAGATGAGTATCTTGAAGTTCTATTTGCTTCAAAAAGAACAACTTGGAGGTACAGAATAGGTTCTGGAGCCTTTGACTCTTGTTTAAAACCCTAACCCTGAAGTGAGAGCAAATGCAGCAGAGTTGGAGGAAGATTTTAAGTAGCACCCCAAGTACTTAAGAGTAAAGACACCAATCCTGTGAACGAAGCAGTAAGTGAGTGCTGCCAGCAGCAGTACCAAGGCCAAATGGCGAATGCAATTCACAATCCAGTCCACTGAGCAACAGACTATGAATCTGCCCAGCAGACAATCTCCTGGGCTAAGTGCTGGCACACAGGTCAAACACAAAGCCTTTCAAAAGACAAAATGAAAGGAGCAAAAAGGTACTCCATGCTATGTTTCTTCAGCAGACTAGAAAAAAGGGTATACTGTTCTAAAGCCCAGGGCTCTCTGTGTCAATCTAGGTGGTACAAACTGGCTAGGTAAGAAACAGCTTTTTCCAAGTTTAGACTCCTCTGAACATGGAGAGGAGTGGAGGGATGAGAGATCGGCCTGAGGCATTTCAACACAGGTTAGCTAGTGCCCTTTTCCGCAGTTGTTACAGACCTCAACTGAAATCTGAACACCCCACACTTTTTAAACAGGTGGGTACACAGCTCCTGCATCTCTTGCTAAATTTGGGACAACCACACCCATGCGCACTTGCAAGCATCAATCCCTAACTTGGCGGCTCTTGCTACTCAGTGGCAAGCATCAAACGCCACCCTCACCTGATGCTTGGCCGTCTCCATACCCTCCAGAACTGTCGTCTTGAAGTCCTCCTGCTTGCCCTGTGGAAGGAAAGAGGAGAACTCAGGGACCTTACTCCATAAGTTAAACCATACTGGACATAAAGGCCCGGCAGTTGGCGTTTTAGGTATTAAATTTCACCAACTAACTAAACCCATTTTCTGAGAATCCCATCTTCTGGAACCTAGGTTCAGGGCACCAAAAAATTATGTTCTAAAGTGTTATCCATGTTACTGGAACGCTTTACATCAGATTTTATGGGAAATAAGAAGTACACCATATGTAGCATTCCTGGTGGCTAAAATACTTATGATCTGGTGGATAGATACCATCAGATTCTATGGATCTCAAACCCTAAGAATTTGATAATCTTGCCTTTGGTGCTCCCAAGTCTCCCCGTATCCCAAGAAGACAGTTTAAAGCATTTCGAAAAGCCTCTTATGTTCAAAATAGGAGAGCCTATTTTTTTTTTTTTTTGCCATAAACCCTTCCTTTAAGCTTGATGCTAGAACATTTCTTGAAAGGCTCAGACTACTTATTTTGGCTTCAGTACCCTTGATACACCATCAGTGTTCTAACACACTAAGATTGCCTTTGAAGCCAAATACACGTCATACCACTGATCAATGATGTGATCAATACCCAGCACTGAAAGACATCAGTCTTTCAACATTCCCAGCAATGGAAACATGAGGAAAGGCTAAGCACTCATCTGAAATATCTGAAGAAGTCTCAGAATTACCTTAGCCTGTAAGTAAGTCCTAACCAGGTCTGCAATACAAGCAGGAACAGAGCACATTGAGAAGAGAGATGAGTACAGCTGCAGTGTCTGCAGGAACAAAGCCATTACACACCTCACGCACTGCTCACTTCACAGGAGACAGTAGCTCTGAGTTGAGCTCATGAGCAATATTCTTCCACTATCAGAGGTTTGCCTGAAGTCCCATCACCTGCAGAGCTCAGGAAGCCAAGGCACACTCCAGAGATGGCCCAGTGCTGTTCAGCTGGCTCCTGCTGTACCAAGGCTCCTTCAAACCACAAACTTCAACAGTCAGCAAGTCCAAACCAACATGCACTGAAACATACTGCAATAGTCACTGGAATGAACAGCCACTTCCTAGAGCACAACTGTTCAGGTGTAATCTCCAAACAGGTAAGAGCAAGGTCTAACCTGAGGCTAAACACACAATTGTTAATACTCTTCAGAGTCTGGATGGACAATTTTGCCAGAATGTAACTTAAGGCTCTTAGGGGAAACACTAACTGAGAAGAATTTCATCTGAACTACAGACTTAGCAAGACACAGAAGGTTAAACAAATGTTTCCATACTGTGCTAAATCGGATTAATCTAGAATGTCACAACATTAAACATCTACAGATAAAACAAAATAGGAACTGAAACAAGACAGACATTTTCACTCAGTACAGCAGAGGAGCAATAGTTAGTACTTGTATAAAATCAGTCTGCCAGCAGGGAAGTCAAGAACTCAGAGAGAGACTGTGACAAATAATTGTATTTTGACAGGCCTCACAAGACCCAAGTTATGATTCTGTGAATAAACACATCTGAAACAGCAAGATAAAATTCTTTACTTGATCTACATTTCAAGTACTTTATATTGCTGGGAACATTTCAAGACCTACTTCCATTCTGGGAGAGACTAACACCACTGAAACATAAATATTTACACTCAAGCATAGGCCATTAGTTTGCAATAAAAGTTTCACCTGTGCCTTTCATAAATTAAGAAATTTAAAAGATTCTGACATCAGTCTATGGCATTCATAATCCCTGAATTAACACTGACCATGAGCAGAGGGGAAATAATTGCTCTCGGCTTACTGACAGAAAGAAATCTACATATTCCTCCTCTCATTACTATTACTGATTGTTTGGACACAATTCTAAATGCTACTCAGTCTAAGGAGAGAAAGTGTGGAAACAAGGCCTGCTAGTGAAGATTGCCTCTCCTTCCCTGGAAGGAAGGTTCTAGTTGTAAAGGAACTAGCAGCAAGCAAACCACTGATCCATGTTAACATCAAACTATTGCAGCTCAACAGAACATGTGTGAGAGCAGAATCTGCTCAAAGTCTCAACACAACAGAATAACAAACCATAAGCTGAAGAGCAAACAGGAAGAAGGTCCACAAAGGAATCTACTTCATATAATTATCCACTGTCTCAGAATTAAGAATAGCAGCGCACAAGTATCACAGAGTACTGAACTTATTCAGGAAAACAGACAAGTCAGATAAAATAGAGACAAAGCACCACTAAGCTTGACTACTCCCTTGATGTTTATCTTAATCATATTCAGTTCCTTGGAAAACAGCACCTAAAAATATAGGATTACCACAAAGTAAGAATACTGACAATACTAAAAGGCCAGGAGCTAGTAAAGAAAATCTTCTGTAGTTCTAAAAATGAAAATCCAATTTGGTGAGGAAAAACAAAATAAAGATCCTTAGAGAAAAAAAAAAACAAAACAAAAAAGAAGAAAGCTCTTTGAATCCAAAAGGGATACTAGCAAACAAGAACACAAATGTCATCATTCAGCATTGAAAGGGAGTTTGGAAGCTTTTTGCTATTTGACAATATTCCTCAAGTAAAAAGAGAAGAGATACTCTAAGGAAATTATCTTAACCATGAAACACTGTCATACCTTTTAACTGCTCTGCAATAGCATGCAGTGTATCTTGCAAATCCAGACTGTAATAGCCAAAACACCTGGAATTCCCTGTAACTGAACACATGAATGGAACCTACTCACAGAAGACCAGCATTTTGCTGTCACCTGAAGTGTGACACTTAATAATTCCCTTCACTGTAAGCTGTCTGTGGGGACAGGCTAATGAAATACCAGACACTGGCACCAGGACATTTTCAAGTTGCACAATCAGGCTTTTCAACTCAAAAGCTGTAATGTGACAGCTTTATGCCTCTACTGCATTACCTGCATTTTCACAGGCTTTAAACACAGAAAGGAATTTTTTAAGGTCTGCAATGAGAATAAATTAACAGTAATACACAAGCTAACTAAAATTTTCTTAGATTTTCAGTATGCAATCCTACTCCAGTATTACTGTCCAATTTAGTATTTCTTATTGAACGCTTCAATTTTTCCTTCAAAGTGACAGAGAGACAGAAAAACTCAATTATAAACAGTGCTTTTATATACAGCAGACTCCATGCCGCCTCCTCCTTCTAAAGGGTGGCTGAATTAGAAGTTTCAGTGCACTTTTAATAGCCAGCATAAGATGACCTGATGTTCTTGATGTCTTTATTAATAAAGACAAAAACAGAAAGATCCACAAACATATATAGTCTCAGAAACCTTTAAAATTACAGCAAGACTAGCTACGGAACAACAACTTGAAATTTGTCTTCTTTCTACTTTACTGCTTCATGCACATCACAGAATTTCTAGGAATAGAGAAATTATATGATGACCTGAAATCCACTCATTTCTAGGCAGCTAAATACAGCCTGCTTGAAAACTGATTGTATTTAGATGGCTAAAAGACAGCGCTTGCAAAATAACTGTTTAACAGGCTGTTGTGTGTATAAAATAGCATGACTCATCACTGCTGATCTTCCATGTTTCTTCCTTCATGGGATAAAACCTGTTCCACTGTACTTCACTGATTATGCCTCAAACTGATTTCAGTAATCATTCTTAGAGGCACAAAATGGAATCTGAGAGAAATAAAAAAATGTATTAATATTAGGTCTCAAGAATTAAACGCAATGTCTAAGCTAAATTAAATACTAAGCTTAAAATACCTGCTTAATTACACCTATTAAAATTCCATTTTTGCTACATCAGCTACAACTGGGGTGGCAGGATTTTTATCACTGCAAGTATTTCAGCCAAACATATGAGCTATAGTATTCCTGTATCAAGGCAGGAGCCAACAGCTGCAACAAGGAGAGGTTACAATGGCAAATCCTAAGAGATAAAACACACCCACAGCTTTTAATATTTTTTCTGCAACTGAAGGTAGGTATCCCCAAGTTAACATCAGTCCTATGCCTACATTCTCAAACCTGCCAGCCAGAAAGAAAATTAAGATAACTGAAGACTAACAGTGACTCACATAAGTGATGAACCTGGAAAGATTCAACTACTAGATTTCAGCTCTTGTCTAAAGCCAGCTAGTATACACGTTATCTCATGAAATCTCTTGACTCTGAACTTTGCAAAAGCATGACCTTCTAGGCAGCTGAGTGATACCCCACCGACAGACCTCACTAATGGTGGCAGCTGTAAAGACAATGGAGGTGAAGAATAGGGCACTGCTACTACCACATATTTCAAAAGCTGCCTCCTGAACAAGACTAACCAAAAAACTTCTCAATGTAAAGTGAAGCTCTGTCAAAGGTAATAAGGAAAGCACTAAAATTTAAGCAAACCATATCCAACCAGAACTTAAGATTAGAGTCATAGTTTAAAGCCACAGGAATCACAATAGATTAAATCTGTTCTTCTGCATAACAAACCCCCCATAAACCCAACCTCTTCTCTCTCCAAGGAGTAAGTGAATGTTCGTACACGAGCAGGTGTGGCAGCAGAGAGCCAAAGAGGCTCTTCTGGTCAATAAGCTTCCAAAGACAAGTCAAAAAGGATCATGAGACTCTAGCACAAGAGGTTTGGCTTCATTTGGAATTAGATTAATGCATATTCCTATCCTTATTGGGCTGTTCTGGGTTTCCCCCCTCCTTCCACATATGGGGCCAGCAAATACAACACTGTAGAACAATTATTCAAAACCAGATTGAAACCAGACATGGGATTCATGATGCCACACCCAGCCCTAACTAATTTCTGTTAGCAAATCAGGTAAATAGTGTCAGAGGAGAAGGTCTCTCTTTACTCACCAGACGGCTCCTCTGGCTCACTTTCATTCTCTTCTTCTGCAGGAGCTGGTGGAGGTGGTGGGGGTAGTTTTTTCTCTTTCTCAGCTTTAGCATTTCTCTCTTCTTCAGAGTAATACTCATCTTCTGACAGGTTTGCAAGACTCTCATCCATCTCTCTATACTCCACCTGTAAAAAGCACAACAGAGCATAAATACACTGAAGATGTCCTACTAACATTAATGTTGCAAGTTACAAAATTGCTTTCAGTTTAAAGAAAAGGCTTGAGTTACCTTATGCAGAGTCTTATCACTGATACCATGTTATAAAATGCAACAAAGCTTAACAAGTTCCAAATGTTTTTGCCTCTACCTAAAAAAAAAAAATCTTCAGCACCCTATAGTAGGAGCTTTCTACTCACATTAAGCCCAGTTTATGTGTATTTGTTATATTATCATTTAACCTCTCTGGTTTTCTTCCCTTCCTTCACATCCCTGCCAAACTCAGGGATAACAAGCAGCCTCTATGTCCACCCTATATGTTGAATTTCATCTGCTAAGCACAGATGACCAGAAGCGTACACAAGATTTCCTGTGGAAATCCCACCTGTGTCCTGTATGGTCTCCTGCTTACTGAGAATCTTGTGCTGGTACAGAGGCTCACAGCTGCTTCCTCTCCAGAATGGTCACACTAGTGGCTCAACACAAGAAACGTCCCTTCCCCGCATCCCCCCAGTCTTTACTGACATGTATCTTTTGTTCTGTTCTCCAGTAAAAATAAATAAAATTACCAGCCAAAAAAGACTCACTCCAACTTGAAGGAACATGGAAACCCCAAGAACTAGCCTGGAAGGGCTGCATCTCATACTGTTTGGTCAACCAAGTTTTAATCCAAAGCAAGAAAGCTTTGTACACTGCTATTGAATTTCCCTACTCATTGGAAAGGAAAGAAGCACTTCTCAATATGCAGCCATGGGAAAAATAAAAAGAAAGCAGCTAGTGACCCTCCAACATACGACAGGTCAGCTTCCCCCAGGAAATGACAAAAACAGCTCTGGATTTCGCACCAAAAGAAAAAAAAAGCCTTTCATAGTCCAAGTTCAGTCACTAAGAAAGGGCAATAATGGGAACAATTCAAAGTAGCTTTGGGAAGCCTGCGTACAGGAAACCCTGGATTCTTCAGGACACTAACATACTCCATGATCCGCTGCCTTTTAAATATTTACATTCCACAATGTCCAGCATATTCAGTTTTTCACACTGTTGCACCTCCAGGACCTTCTGTGAACTCCCACTCTGAAGCAAGTAACAGTGACCCCTCAGCACATCCATACATTACCACGGGTTTTTGAAGCCACACACACTACTTCTGTCCAAAGGCCCTCTGAAGTCTCCCATTCCCTTTGAGCTTCCACAACTTTCAAAGAACAGTCAAGTCCAATAAAAAACCCTACGCTTTCCCCTAGATTTATTTTTAATCTAGATACCCTCCCAAACTAAGTTCACACGACAAACATTCATGAGAAGGTCTCATGCTGGCCTGAATGCTCAAGGGGACAGATGGTGTCACAAGGACGAATGCCCTTTGCAGATGGGTACTGTCAGTGCAAAGAAACATCACCAACACACAACCCACATAGGGCACTAATTCCTACTTGTTAACAGACCACTACAAAGCAGGAATGCTGCCTCTGAAGATCACAGAATGGTTTGGACTGGAAGGGACATTCAAACCCATGTCATTCCACCCGGCCACGGGCAGGGACACCTTTCACTAGACCAGGTTGCTTCAAGCCCTGTCCAACGTGTCCATGAACACTTCCAGGGATGAGGCAGCCACAGCTTCTCTGAGCAACATGCGCCAGGGCCTCAACACCCTCATGTAAGAAATGCCTTATGTCCAGTCTATATCTACCTTATTTTGATTTAAAAGACGCACCAGACTGACCTACCCAACAGCTCCTGCGTGCGAAGGACCCGTCCAGTTACCACATCACACAATGGCTCGGAAGAGCCACATTCAATGCCACAAGACAGAACAGTTCCAAAAAGTAATTTCAGCTTCCATGTCAAACACCCCAACCCCGGGCACAGCCAAGAGCTTCAACATCTTCTGTAACAAGGTTTCCAAGAAAAAGTTTCACATAAAAAAAGGTAATGTTCTCATATATTCAGAACAACAGATAAGAATTACATACTACAGACCCAAACTATTGGAGACCCCTTACAGCCTTCAGATTTCATTGCTAAATCTCAGACTTACACAGCCTTGACTCAGCTCTCCAATGCCAATGGAGGGAAGGTGAGGAACAGTGGGCCATCACCTTCACAGCCCTGCAAAACCAGCATCACCTCATGCACATGAGCCTCGAGAGGCTCCATCCATATACCACAGTAACAGTCAAATTTGCTGATAAAATGTAAGCTCCTGAGCGCTCCAAGGCACTGCCATGGATTTGGGGTGTTTTTACTGCTCGGTATCCGGTCAGGAACCGCAAAAAGTTCCTGAACAGCTGCAGACACCTCTCCTTTATGACAGGGCACGAGTCCTCTCCAGAGCCCACGAAAGTGAGCTAGGACAACAGGAGATCTTGATCTTAATTTTAAGCCAAAGTGGCTTCCTGCGCGCCCGCGTGTTTGTCCTCTGCACTCAGGACATCGGAGCCCCCGGTCCCAGACATCCTCCCCGGCCCCTTCTGCAGGGCCCGGGCCCGTGCTGAGCCCCGCGCCCCGGCAGGGCGGGGGCTCGGGGCGCGCTGAGGAGGGGCTGCCCCGAGCAGGGCCGGGGCCCGCCGGTCCGACCACGCCGCGCACGAGGCGCCGGCGNNNNCGCCGCCCGCCGCCACCTCCGCGCCCTTCTTGCCGCCCGCCAGCATCGCCCCGGCCGCACAAAGGAACCGCCCGGCGGGGCCGCGGGCCCAGCCCTGACGTCACATCCGGGCCGCCGCGCGCGCGCAGCAAGGCGCTGGTGCCGGCTCTGCCGGGCGGCCCCGGAGGCAGCAGGGGGCGCTGCACCCCGCGAGGTGTCCTCGCGCCCGCGCCCGGCCCGCGGAGCCGCCGCCGGTTCGGGCCCCGCGGTCCTCGCTCGCCTCCATCGGACCCTGAGCGAGCACAGGCCTCGCACATCGCTCCAGGCCGTCACAAACGGACCCCGCACACACAGCTTTCCCGCTGCTCCCCAGCCTGCACACCTGATCCACGTACACTGCAGCAGGACCTGCTGGCGCCCGAGAGCAGTAAGGAGCCCTGTGGCCGTAACAAATGGAGGCCCTTGGAACGCCTTGAAAGGGAGATGTTTATGCCTATTTCATCACAGAATCACAGAATGGTTTGGATTGGAAAGGACCTTAAAGCTCATCTTAAAAGCATGGGCAGGGACACCTTCCACTGTCCCAGGTTGCTCCAAGCCCTGTCCAGCCTGGCCTTGGACACTTTCAGGGATGGGCAGCCACAGCTTCTCTGGGCAACCTGTGCCAGTTGTCCCTCAGTAAAGAACTTCTTCATAATATCTGATCTAAATCTACCTTCCTTCAGCTTAAAGCCATCCCTCCCTGTCCTGTC
>VWZW01006298.1:0-14578 GCA_013397115.1 Edolisoma coerulescens
CGCGCTGCTCCGCCGGGGGCGCGCCCCTTGTCCCGCTCCGCTGCTGCGCAACTTCCCAAGGGCCCGGCGGGCAGACAGGGAGAGCGTCGCCGCTCCGATGAAATTCAACGCATCTCCCGGCAGGTCCTCTGGGGTCCACCTGCCTGGCTCCCGCTTTCCTCCTGGGTGTGGAGGGAAAATAAAAATTAAAAAAGAAAAATAAGGGCATCTCGGAGCTGCTCGCCCCCCGCCGCGCCTTTATTCTTCGGGAAGGCGGGTCCTTTGATTTTAGTTTTTTCTTTCTCACCACCGACGCAATTCCTCCTCGGGGATCTCCGCTCTTGCATTACGCCGCCGCGACGACCCACGCAGGGGGTTTTTGCGCCGCACGGGGAATAAACTTGTCCCGCGCAGGGCCGCGGAGCCCCCCCTCCCCCCACGGCCACGGAGCGCGGCGGCGCCGGGGCGGTGCGGGCGGCGCGGACGCGCCGGCGCGAGCCCGTGGGCTACAGCCACCGCCTCCGCCGGGAGCCACGGGGGAAGTGCGGCAGAAGAAGCGCCGTGCCCCGCTGGAAGGGAAGGCTTTTCTCAGACGATTCACAGCGCAGTTAATGATCTGCCCGAGCGCACCCATCCGCGCAGAAGACCCGCGCAGCGGCAGCTCCCCGCCCCGCTCGGCCGCAGGTGGCCGGGAGCAGCATCCGCTCTCTCCGTGCAGGGGGAGCGGCGCGGGAAGGGGCGCGGCCGGGAAGGATGGTCCGGCAGCAGCCCTCTGAACCTGCCTGGCACAGACACAAATTATTCCTGTGCACTATAGTGGTGGGGGGAGGGGGGGGGAGGGGGGTAATTTTTTTTTCCGGCAGCGTATCATTCTGGTAGATAAGGTGCGCACTGCCTTCCACTTTTTCCCATCCTGGTGTCCGGCCATAAGGACTAATTACGAATAATTCTCCTCCTAACTGGTCGGCAAAGACATGGTTGCACCTACGAGTAAACACAACCTTGGAGGTCTGTATAGCAACTAATGCAAACGGTAGGACTGGAAAATTGCATCAGTGTTATCGGAGTTTGAAATGAAATAGACTCTACATCTCCCCCAGTGTCTTTTGAGGGCGATTCCCAAGACGCGGGATACTTGTGAACGAAGGTAATAGTTAGCTCTGCTATCGATCAGGCTGCTCGAAGTGAAATTGTGATCCATAACAGAAAATCAGAGTTAATATTCAATAAAGAATGTCGCTTTCTGTAGTCACACACTATTGCATAGTGGCTTCAGGATTCCATAGGCTGGTAATTTGTCCTGCAAAGCTCTAAATGTACAAAATCAGACGACTGACACTAGATAAACATATTATCTGATAGGTAATACAAAGTTTTGTCTCATACCTTAAAGTTGGTATGCTGAAGTTGCTTCAGCTGCCTTTTAAAAGTTTAGAAAAGTGTAAGAGAGACGACTAAATTTTTAAAAAATCATGTCTGTGTTTGCTCAGCTGAAAAGATAGGGGCTAACACACACAATATCATGGTCTAAAATGAGCTACGTGTTTCCAGGAGTATTTAGTGTGGAAAAAAAAAATCTCTTTAAGCAAACAAATTAAACAGACGATGTGCTATTCTTTACAAATAAAGGAGACAAATAAAATCAGATTGGTGAGAAGGTCGTTTGCCACAGAAAATATTTTGGGAAATTATCACCATGTGTACTTGAGAAGGGAACAGCTGTTAAACACATTTCTTTATACTTATTTCTGTTCCTAAGTTAAATAAAAAATAAACAAATGGTGATTAATTACTTCCAGAGGTTAAAAAAAAAAAAAAAAAGCAGATGTGTCGATTACAGATAAATTGATTTATCTAATTAAGTCTAATGTTTGGATAAGAAACAACAAAGCGCACCCTGAGTACCACCCAGACTTGCTGTTACACTTCGTTGCTTGATACTAAGTCTGTTCACATGGTTAATAATAATAAAGAGGAATAAACACCATGCAAATGCGGTCTACGGAAATGTCACCGGTTCTCGCAAAAGTACTGAAGACGGAAAATCATTTATGGAAATGACGTAGTTGGGAGACTTCATTGCCTGCTGCTGGGGTGCTCATTAGTAGGAAACCTGTATCCTTAAGCGGGTGGTGTTAGTAATGACTGCGTTACCGCGCACGTCAGCTTAAAAAATAAACCGGAGACCAGGGGAATAGGCAGCAGTTATCCAAATGAATAATGTGCCTTCGCTTTCTGGTGGGTGTTCTTTAATCTCAGACTTTGATTCACTCGGAAATACTCCCGGAACGGGGCGGGGAAGCATCATTTTCCCCAAGATGGGTAAGAGCGAAGTTGCTCCTGGAGTTTTTTGCGGGGTGAGGAGTGCCAAGGGTGTGGGTTTTCCCGGCTCGGTCTCGTCCCCGCGGGTGCGAGGCAGCAGGTGACTGGGCTCCGGGAGCTGCCGGGTCCCCCCCGCAGGACCCCGCGGCTGGAAGGGCACTGGGTGCCACGTCCAGGGCCGGGCTCTCTGCCCTTCGACGGCTCATGCCCCGCTGTGCCTCGGCTGGTCAAGCCGTGGATATTCCACTACGGCTTAAAACTGCAGGACGCCCATTAGAAGGTGAGGTCTTCCCGTGCCTCGGTGTGGCGGCTCCCCCACCGGCTTGGGGACACCCCCGCGGGACAGCCCGCTGGGGCTGCGGGTCAGCCGGGATGGAGCCGGACCGCCCCCGACCGCCCCCCGCGCCCGTCGGCGGGGCGCTGGGTCGCCCTATCTGCCTCTGGAGGGTCTGCTCCTCCTGCCACACGCCTGGCGAATTGTTCAAGGAGTTGAGTAGATATTCACAGGGTTACAGAAATGAGGGCTTTTAATCCTGTATTTGCACGACTCAGCTCATTTGGTGGGAAGAGCAACGTACAAACTCTCCCGCGGATCGGAGTTGGAAGCGCTGGGTTTTTGAAAGCCAGGAGTTTGAACGTGGAAAGGTTAGTGGGAGTGAATGGGATGTAGATAACTGAAGTGCTCTCTCGAAGAGTACACTGAGTGAAGAATCTCCAGCTCCACGTATAGCCTCTACTAAAATTAATTTGAATCCTTGAATAGTTTATTTTTCAAATTTAAGTTGGGCTGTGCCATTACCTGATTTTAGCAAAAACTCTGTCAGAGACCGACAGGAATGGAGAGTTCTCTCTTTTTTCTCCCTGAGCTTTGGCTCGGGACTGCAGGGACTCGCCATTCTGGGGTCCCCTCTTCAGATTGTCGGTGGCGAGTTTAGCTTGTAAGACCTTCCTATAGAGTAAATTATTTCTGTGAGGTGCAGACAGAAACGTCGAGGCACTTCAGACGCACTAGAAAGAGGACTTCTCCTTTTTCTTCACCCAAGAGGACAACGCTGGCATTTGAGCAGGTATTTGTAACTGTAAACGTGTAAACTGTACAGATTTGGCTAGTGGAGATTGGTGCATCACCATTACACTCGGAAAGGATGAATGAAAATTTTAAGGGATAAATAAGTCGGAAAAGGGCAAAACGTGTCAGGTTGGCTCGCAGGATGGGACCAGGAAATATTAGCTGCTAGGGCTGAGCCCTTTTTACCACGTGCATATGGTTACACCTCTGGTTTCCTGCGGAACCGTCAGCGCCTGTGCAGTACCATTAAAAAAAAAATATTTTTGGGACGTTCCAAAACTGAAAGCCGGAGCTTAATTTATTCTGGGGACTTGAAAGGAACGAGGTCTTCCTTTGTGTCTGATGCTCCGGGGGAGGGTGTGTGTTGGCTTGGCGCTGAACGCTGCCCGCATCTACATATGTAAACCCAGCAGCGCTTCCTCCCCCCCGTGCCGGTCAGATTGCAGCTCTCAACAATGCTACCACACAATGCGAAATGCGCGGAGCCTGCGCGGCTGCGGCTGAAAGCCGGTATTTAGCTCTTGATGCGGAAGGACCAAATCTGCGCTGTGCCCAGCGGAGCCCGCAGCTCGCCCCGCGGCCGTCCCGTCCTCCAGCACCATTATTGTCCCTGGCTGCTGCGGTTAGAGGGGTGGGGACAGGCAGCAGCCAGACGACCGTATCCCGGTTTGCAGAAGAAGGTGTAACGAGAGGCGCTGGCAGCAGCAAAGGCTGCAAATCGCTGTCGTGTGGTTGCTATTAGCAACAAATCAGCTGAACAGCCTGCAAACCCCGAGCACCTAGGGCGGAGGTGGCAGGGAGAGCGCCGGGCTGGGAAGTCTGGGGTTGATGGCCGCTTTCCCGAGGGGACCTCCCGTGCCGCCCCGAGCTGCCTCCCTGCAGGACGGCCGAGGAGGGGCAGGGCAAGGGGAGACGCTGCCACCGCCGCGCACTGCGCTCCAGGAGAGGGGAAAGCCAACCCTCTTAAGAGACAAAATGGCAGCTCATGGCTTGTAGGCATCCTTCCCGGCGCTGAGCCCCTTTCTCGCCTCCGCCGGTCCCCACTGCTGCCAGCTCCTCCGTGCCCGGGGGCTCTCCCCCCCTGCCCGGCAGCACAGCCCCAGCCCGAGGAGCAGCAGCGCGGTGTCCCCTGGGGCTCCAGTCTCAGCTCTTCGCCCTTCGCAGCCAGCCTACCCAACCTATCGAAGTGCCATCCCTTCGGATGGGACACGTCCCGACCGGCTGCATCGGAGCACCCTTTGGCCGGGCGGAGCTGCGGCTCCGCGCACCGCGCACCCCAGCTCCGCTCGTGCGCTGCCGGCGTCGGAAACCTACGGAGAGTGTGCGCAGGCTCCGCACCCCGCGCAGTGAGAGCTGCCTCGCAGGGGCATCACTCACTCAGCATCCCTGCACCTTGGCCATGCCAACACCTTTCTTTCAGCACCCTGTTAGCATAGCTTTTTTGGGTGTCTTCGTTTTAGTTGTTTGGGCTTTCTTCTGGTTTTTATTTTGTTGTTTGTTTTGTTGGAGTTTTTTTTCCTCATTTCCCCTTCAAAGTTTTGAGATTGTGTATGCGGAGTTTTTTGCGGGTTCTTTGGTGGATTGTGGAGTTTTGTTGTTATTTTGTTGGGGTTTTTTCTGATTTTTGTGTTTGAGTTTTGGGGAAATTTTTTTGTTTGATTTGTTTGGTTTGTTTTGGTTCTGGGTGGTTTTTTTTGTAGACTCAGTCCACCTCGGAGGCCTCCATCAGCTGCACGATGTTGTCTCACAGATCAGAAAGTGCCTCGTTGATAAGGCAGCTCTGGAGAATCCCCAGCACATAGAGAAGGAGGAGAAAGAAATGCCACCGCTGGCAGCAGTGCCTGGAAGCTCTGGGCTCTGCGGAGGCCCCAGGATGCGGGGCGGCTCCTCCCGGCCTCGGCCTCCTCCACCGGGTATGCGGCGGCCGAGAGACAGCGGGGACGCGGACCCCGGCGGTGGGCTCCGAGGGGAAAGGGCTGCTCGCTGCCTCTGCTATTGGAAAGTGTCTCCCTGCCACTGGGGAGCTCTCACCCGGCCGCTCTCCGGAAAACATACCCCCTCCACACCGTTGAGAGCATCTGCGTGGGGAACGGGGAAGGCATCTGCCTGTCCCCGGCCATAGGAACATACAGCCCTTTGTCTCTCTAGACGAGGTGCGATATTCAGCTGCGGGCCATGAAAATAGATACTCCAAATGGCTACCGCGACCCGCTCCTACCCCTCGGGGAGGTGGGCGCGCCCCGGGGCCCCACCGTGTCCCGGGAAGGGCTGGTGCCGGCCGGCCTCAGCGGGAGGCCGTGTGCCTGCGGCAGGGCGGACGAGGATACAGGACCGCGGGGCCCGCAGCTGGCAAACCCGGAATGCTCCAGTCCCGGTGCGCACATCCCCAAGTGTCCGGGCTGGCTGGAGCACCCTAAAGGCCAGGAGGCGGGGGAAGGCACACGGGACGCAGGACGGTGCGGGGCCTGCACCGCACCTCGGCGAAGGGCCGGGGGTGCTGCCTGCCAGGCGTGCCCGCCGCCCCCCGGCCGGACCCGGCACGGTCCGAGAGGTGCCAAAGGCGCGACGGCGAACCCACCGCGGCCGCCGGCGGAGGCCGATGGGGCGGAGCTGGCNAGCAGAACCGCAGCTCCCGGCTGGGCTCCCGGGGCAGGCAGCGGCCGCCCGCCCGGCGGCGGGGAGGCCCGCGGGCTCCTCGCACCCCTGGGGCAGCGGCCGCCTCCGGCACCGCCGCTCGCGGCCTTTCCGTGACTGCCGCTATCTTGCCCGTCGCGGCCGCGGCTTCGCGGCAGCGAACGGGGATAGAAGTCCCTCTCCCTGCCCAACCCCGGCAAGAAAACCGCCTTTGCTGTGGTGTTACGTGTCCTTCGTGCTCTACCCGTTACTGACATTGATGATTTTTTTTTTCTTTAACCCACATCATCACTGTTAAATAAATACAAATATCCCATCCTCAAAGACGGCGAGACCGAGAATTGCCTGGTCCACACCGGGCTTTACAAGTTTTTCTGTTGTCCTGGCGGGACTCCTCTGTTGGTCGCGGGGAAAGGGAATGAGGGAGCCAGAGCTGGAAAAAAAATCCTCGCTGCCAGAATCCTTGCCATCCTTGAGTTAATAAAATACAAATCAGCCGTGGGTCGGAGTTCCCGGAACGGGGCAACGACATTGAGCTGCGGAAAGCGGAGATCCGCAGCCCTTGGGACGTGAGGGCAGGTTCTTCTCCAGGCGTCCTCCGGGTAGGAGACGGGCAGAAAAGATGAAAAAGAAACTGTTTATAGTAAAATAAAGGAAATCCGTTTCAAGTACCCAGAGTAGGAGCAAGAACGTTAAAAATTAACAACGGAAACAGGAAACACTTATCTGAGTAAACACTGTCTCAGAATTTCACCGTTTCAAAATTGGGAGGGCGCGAGGTGCTCGGCGGGGCCGCCGAAACCCTCCTCCCGCTGCGGTACCTGCGGCGGGGGCCGCCGCCGACCGCCCCGCGCCGGGGCCAGAAATCGGAGCCCGGCACGCCGAGACAACCCCATCCTCGTCAGCCGGTTTGGTGGCAAAGATCGGAACTGCAGGAGTTCCTGCGTGGTGAAAGATGAACAGTCCAGAAGTGATGTTTGGAAGGCAGGAGCACTCTGCCGCCGGGGCTAAGGAACCGGCGGTTCGGGCCCGCGGCGAAGAAGAAAAGAGGCGCAGGGCTGGCGGAGGCGGAAGGAAGGAGAGTTTGCACCGGTACCGACCGTGGGAAGACTTGCTTTGGCCGCGCTTTGAAAATCCCCAGCGAAACGAGCGACTCCTGGGGCAGCGGTGCGGCGGCGGAGGTGACGGCGGTGGCCCGGCGGCCGTGGCCAGAGGACCAAAGGCATCGTCTCCTCGGGCAGGGCGCCCGCCGCTGCAGCTGCCTCCGCCATCGGGTTTCTGTGCCCTCCATCATTCAAAAATTGGGGAGCGTCGTCTTAGCGCGGCGTTTCCTGGAGCTCCCCCGGTGCTGCCCGGGTCCCCGGCACCGCGGCGGTGCCGCCCGCCGCTCCCCTCTCCTGCCCACGGGACGCTGCCGGTGTCGGAAATTTGCCGGCGGTACCCGTTCGCCAGCATCGGTTTTCTGGAAGTCATGGCGCAGGTTGTTGAGAGAAATGGTCAGTGCTGGGGGACAACCATCTCGGCTCACCAAGCTCGTCATGCTCCTCTTTTTCTCCCGGCATATTTCTGCATTCTTCCTCCCTGTTTCTGCCCTTCTTCTCCAGATGCGTGTGGAGCTTTTCGTGCTCCCTCTGTGTTGCTTTCCCCGGGGCGGGATCCCCATTCGCGCCGGGCACAAAAGCGCTGCTTGGAACTGCAGGCAGCTGAACCAGGGCGGATAATTTGGTCGGACGAAGGCAGAAAAACATCCTTTTCCAGCGGGCACAGACTACTCCTGCCTCTACCCTTGACCAGACTGCCTGTGGAACAAGCTCAGGAAAACGCAGCAGACTACGCCTTTATCCCTCCATCTATATAAACGCAACGTCGGATAACGAAAGGATTCCCCTTACACGTACCGAGCGGAGATTTCTTTCCTGTCAGGGAGAATTTAGGTACTTGTGAAAAGAAAACCTGTCAGTATGTATATGCAAAGGAAAATATTGTGAAACCGGGAAGGCTGACATAGCAGCTTCACAAGTAGAACACCAAGATGCTATCTTTGATCGTCCTCCCAGTTGTGCTTAGCAGTATATACGCATCGCAGTGCCATCTGCGCAGGGCCAGCAGCAAAACAAAAGTTTCACATGGCAGCACAAACATCCTCGGCGGCTTCTGCAGCTCGGCAAGAGAGCTACGAGAGCTTTTGTTCTTGTTCAGACAGGAGATACCAAATTGGGAGATGTCGAAAATAGTGTAAGAGCTTAGTAAATCTCGAAGGGAAATATCCAACTCCGGTTTCACTGCCGAGTGCTTCACGGACACTCCACAAAGACCGAGAATAGTTCCGTATTGATGCTAGAAGTCGTCATTAACTGCTACTTCCAGTAAAATTAAGCACATTTTGATCAGTGTGTTAACGTACAAGACTCTGGTGCAGGTTCAGGGCTGGTTTTTGGGAGAAATAATTCAACCAGTACAGTGCGATTCACTCATGTAGCTGAGGGAATCATGCCAAGATAGACATTCGGTTGCTTTGAGAGATATCTTTATATTAAAACGTATTTAGTTCCGCTGAGGCTTTAAAAAGTAATCCAGGGCAGCACAGGCAGAACATGGCACTTGCCATCACAAAAATCAAGTTCTTCCCTTCCCAGGCAGTGCAGTTTAAGAGGGGCTAAGTTTGAACAGATAGGACGTAAAACCTGTGGCTGGCTGGGATGTGAGGATGCACCATTTGCTTATTTTCAAGAATAAATCGGGGTCAAATAAAGAACAGCAAATGTTTTCAAGACAGGCAACCAAAACAAATCACTACAATTTCTAGGGTTTTTTTTTTCCTTTGTTATTTTAGTATGCTATACTGTTCTGTTCACTAAAATCTTTGGTACACCCAGAAATACTTCCCATGAGAACAAGGCGTTTGTCCTTTAACACCACATTATCAACAGAGGTAATTTACTACTTTTCAATGAATTATCCCTTTTATTTGTTTATTTCTTTGATCAGCTATAAATGAAAGTTATTCGTGTATATAAAACTGAAGTTTTTACTGTTGAAATTGAACTGTACATGTTTACTACAGGAAAAAATATCAACTCTTGTTTAACAAGACATATACATCAATAAGCAATAATCTTGTGGAGGATTTGCAATCACCTGGTCTATAAAAACAAGCAGGACAAGTAACAGCAATTTATATGCAAAAGTAATGATTTAATGACTATAAGCAAGACAAAGCAATAAGAATTGTGCTTCTTTTGCAGACTGGAGACAATGAAATGTTTAACTACAATTTTTCCGTACAAACATGAAACAATATCCATATAGAATAAACACCCTCACAAATGTGTAACTGATGGGTGATGAACACACACAAAGTTCGACCAAAGCAAAGCACAAACTGAAAAGTGTTCTGGGCTGTTCATACTTTATGGTGGAAAAGTTCCTCCTACTGAAAAAACCCCACCCTTAGAAGCCTCTAATAAAATGCACCTACTTGCAGGCCATTAAAGAGAAGGCATTCTCCACAATTTATTGGAAATATTAAAGTACCAGTTAAATTTTAATGAAGTTAGTACTGTACCATATACATATATATTAAAACAAATTTAGATAAAATGCCTTCATCCAGCCACTTGCTGGTTCCTTAAAATCTTTATCAAATAGTTTATGGCTTCTATAATGATTCCATGTGCTTTTAAAAACACAGTCCCACCACACCAAATAATAAAAAGGTAATCAAACAGGTCTAAAACTTCCACGTCCCTTGATTTTTTTTTCATTGTATCACTTCAACATTTGGTAAAGTAAAAATATTCCACTTGAAAAAAAAAAAAAAAAGACAAAGCAAGTAAAATCCTTTTAAGATTGCCAATTGCCTCCAGGTTATCAGAGACTTGACTGTGCTTTCCCAATACTGTAGCTCTCACACACAACGTGTTTCTTGCAGTATGAGCAAAGCTCAAACAGGCGGCATCTGCAAGGGTCGAACCAGTTTAGAAATTTAACAACCATATCATGAGTGCATGAAACACAATATTTTCTTTATAGTATTTATAAATATATCATACAATACTGTTTCCTGTTATGTCATATACCAATATGGCATTGTACAATAAGCATAATGCCATCTGATTCTTACAAAAGCGAATCATTTAAACAAGTCAGTAAATAAAACGGTAATACCCGCTTTTAGGCATACAGATTGTAAAACTGAAGTTTACTTTTCTTTTGATCGGTTCTGCGCAGCAACAGAGAAGTAAAAGATGCAACATAAGAATCAAAATGGCTAATACGCAAAAATTGTTATTCACAGTGACATGGCTACATATATGCATTTTTCTATGCATATTCTTTCAATTTTGTTGGATTTCAAGATGAAAAAGCACTTGCTTTCTACAGGTTCACAAAACAGTATAAGAACAATAACAATCGAAGAGAACGCAATGGAGGAGTTAGTCTGGATTAACAAACTACTTCCCAGGATTTTTTTGACTTCTGGAGACTCTTGGCTCCAGATGATGGGTACAGAAACAACTCCACATCATTCAGAACAGGTGAAGGTGTAACTTTTGTTTGCTTCCCAGTCCTCTGAAAACAATTTACATTTCAATCTTGCGTTTCCATTAACGTCCATCCTGAATGTCACCTAGTCCGCCTTTTATAGCCAAGTTCAGTGTTACTACAAAAGAAAGCAATTTGGATGATAGTCACATGGATTAGCATCTATAAAGCTGTAATGGCATGGAGAGATCTATATAAAGGAGGGGCGAGGGTGGTAGCCTGGTTGGCACATCAACCAGATGAAGTGGCTGAGGAGCCATTTATTGATGTTTTCCGAGCTCTGTTGGTAAAGGAGGACTGGTGGTTACTGCTGGGGCTGCTGCTGGTGCCATTCATGGTGCTGGAGATGTGGGGGAACTGGGGGTGAGGAGACTGGACTGGCGTGCTGGGGCTGGGCAAACAGGAGGAGGTGGAAGGGATGCCTCCTGCTGGGCTGCTTGCCTTGTCGCTCCCAGAGTCACTTTCCAGCTCCCCACTATTATTCAAGCCTTCCCTCTGGTGACTGATCTTCATCCTCTTGCAAGTAGGTCGAACTCGGTATTTCAAGGGCAGAGGCCCATTCTGCAAAGCAAAAGGGAGACCCTGGTAAGTGCCCTGGCCAGGCCATGACCTGCACCCTCCCATGAGGCACACTGGAAATACTCACCCGCCTCCAGGTGTAGATATAGGCAATATCCATTAGGGTGTAGTAGTCCTTCAGAGGTTCCTCTTCATACATCACATCGATCTGTTCAAGATACAAACCCTCGCATTAAAGAGCATCCAGGCATTTACCCCAAGCACATGATTGCTCTGAGGTAAAAGTAGCCCCACTGTCATAGATATCACAAATACATCCAGGAGCAATTTCTTAATACTTCGGTATTTACAGCACTAAAAAATTTACAGTGTCACTAAACTCTACAGACAGATATTTTAAAAATAAACCAAATAACGTATGACATGCACCAGAAATACTTGGCTATTACCACTTGCTGGGACTGGCTGTAATGAGAAAATGAGTCCTACCAGAAAAAAAAAAAACAAACCAAAACCAAAGCCATTCTTTCCCTCATGGGTACCTGGAAAGTGTTAGGTATATCCATCTTACTCCGCAGGAACTTTCTTAGGTGCATCACTGTCATTGCTGCTGGGCAGCGCAAGTATCTTTTGTCATTCACCTAATGGCATAGAAAAGAAAATCAGTCTACTGAGAGCAAGCAATTACTCCCACCAATGTTGTATCATAACACTACATGTTGAGAAAAGTGCACCTTACTAAATTATGAACTATATTACAACAATGCCTGCTATCTTAGAGGGCACATCAGAAATAAGCAGCAAATTACAGTTCTAGAGAAAGTAATTTAAAATTGTAATTAAATTTATATGTAAATATGTGTATTATATTCAATATCTTTTTAGGTTACATATGCAATACATTATTTTCTAATAAATTATTAAATTTTTTTCCCAAACTTTGACAAAAAATCAGATCCTGCTTTAAAAATAATATTGCAGCTATTTTTAATTTTAAAAAGTTTCCTGCATATCCAGCTGTATGAAAATGTTGTACCTCTTCTGTACCTAGTGCCATAATAGGAGGTGCGCTTCCTTTGTTCTAGATACACATACCTACATATTTTTCTCAGCTACAGACCTGCCCCGAAGTTGTGTGTGCATGTGATATGTATCCTCTGGAGTAAAGGAAAATTATTTACCTCTTCCTTTGATTTTTCTTTCTCCTTATTTCCTTTTCGCTCCAGTCTGTGAGAAGAAATTACACAATTACAACAAAAAATAAATACAGGTGCTGCCAAACAGGTAAACATAAAATTTTGCCATTCTGGAACTTGCCTATTCTGGTCAAAGAATTCAATGGATAAGCTTATTATCTCGTCGTCTGTTATAATTCTTTTGTCTTCGTCAGCCACTTCTCCCCTGTCTTCATTAGAGCCATTGGCAGCTGCACAGAAATTTCCACAATAATTTACATTTTGAAATTCAAATCAGGAAGAATGGCAATTCTCAGTAACAAGAAAAAAAAAAATCTTCACAGTAAGATAATGAATGAAAGCTACCTGACTGCTAAAACAATAAACTTTTATTATGCTGACTTAACTTCTTAAAATTCTGTGACAGTAATACATCACTTGTAAGTTAAAAAGGAAACAGTAAAACATCTAGATCAATGCTACACATATTAAAGTTGCGAAGGAGAAGCTTTTACCATCAGCCGACGGATGAGCAGCATAAAAATCCCTTCTTCTTTTCATTTCATCTAGATGGAAAAGCATATATTTTTCTTTTAGTAGTTACTCTGTAACTCATGGTATTGATATAGGATAGTGGCTCTGGTTTTGTTTCTCTGCTCTTACAAAAATACCTGATTTAACTACTTACTTTTGAAAAGGCCTGGTACTAGCTTGTATACAATATCTTGGAGAGTTTTATCTGACCTGGAAAAAGAACAACCCCAAAACATAAAATTAAGCAGATGAAGCAATATTTTAATCCAAATGGCAGCTCCTCATTCATAAACTTTCACAACAACGAGGCATCTTCTACAAAGTGGGAAGCCAGTCATAAAAAGTTAACTTACAGGACCTTGTAATCAAACTAACCCTGCACTAAATACCAGTCTGAACCAAAACTCATCTGTGTTACCACAACTGAAAAAGAACTCTCTCAGACTGAAGGCAGGCCCTAAAAACTACTAGAAAAACTAGAAAGTGCAGAGAGCAAAATGCAGTGCTGACAACAAAAATGTTTCTGAAAGGCAAGTGATAATTTAAAGGCTTTTGCTTCTTAGTTTGATAAGTTGCAGCAGTTTTCATGACTAGGAGCTGTGGTTGGAGTGATGCATGTCTTGGAGATACAGAAAGCACAGGCAGGAACTGTTGGGGTGGTACACGTGAGAATGGGGGAGAGGGAAGAGGCATCAGTGACTGGTGTATGCTAAAAAAGACCAACAAAAACTTTCTGTCTCACATCTAGAGGCATCTTCAGTTTCAACCAGTAAAGAAACTCCAAAGAGAGCACATACACACGAGTTAGCTTGTAAATTGACAAGCCCTTTCAGATTTAAATTGCAGACGAAGAGATAACATTGACACCGACTACTGCTGGTCTCCCCATATAAAGCAAAATGAGAGATGCAATGTGCACTTCGCAACTTTCTCCTACCTTATATTCAAAAGCGGTCGAGTTTTGTGAACTTGGACATCACAGATAGGACAATACTTGCTGGTCTCCAAGTAACGCACGATACAGGTCTTACAGACTGTAAGTCAAACACCACAGGCTTTTAGTGATGCTCCTAGGTGCCGCTCAGATATGCATAGATAAAGGTGCGATTTTCTAAACTATGCAAGCTAGAGCAAATCGTCCATTGTCAGCAACATGCTGCTTAAGCTAAACAACTACCCAAATAAGCTGCAATTACCATGAAAAGGAGACGGTTATAGTACATATATTATTACTTTAACAAAGACCGTAGGGCCGTCCTCAGAAAATCTGCACCGCGGCTGGAACACCTACTTCCCCTCCCGTCGGGGAGGAGGAGGGCGGCGGTCCCGAGCCCCTCGGGGGGTTTGGGCTTGGGAGGATTATCTTTTCGTGTGTGTTCCCGGGATGCCGGGAAAGGAAGGAAGCGGCGGGGGAAAAACGCGGAGCGCCCGGTCGTACTTACAGGAGTGGAGGCACTCTATGATGGTTGTTGCATCAATGAAGTACCCGCCGCAGAGCACGCACATGAGATGGGGGTTTAGCTCGGTTATTTTGATTCTGGTTGTTCGGTGCATTTTGGCGTGGCGAGGAGCGGCTCTGAAAGACACACACACAGAGAGGACCGGTCAGCGGGGACGAGCGCGGCGGCGTCCCAGGTGCCGCGGTCCGGCGCGTCCCCTTCCCCCGTGCATCGCATCGCATCCCATGGCGCAGGGGAAGACCAAGCGCGGAAGGCGAAGGCGGCGGCGGCGGCGCGGGGCCGGGCGGCGGGCGAGGGCCGGTCACGAGGCCGGCGGGGCGTCCCCGCACCGCACCGCCCCG
>VWZW01006298.1:24089-53133 GCA_013397115.1 Edolisoma coerulescens
CTCCGCGGAGCGGCGCGGCCCGCACCCCCCCCGCGCCACGCCTTACCCAACCCGGCCTGCGGGTGATCGAGGAGGCTGCGGAAGGCGGCGCGGAGGAGGGCGGCGAACGGGCGTCGGGGGAAGCGGCGGGGGTCGCCCAGCAGCCGCCACCCGCCCTGCGCGTACGGCGACAGCTCCATTGTGGGCGCCGTGACCTTCGACACGCGCCCACGTGACGCNCGGTGCGCGGCCGCGGAGCCCCGGGCGGCCCGCGGCTCCGCCCGCTCCCCGTGCCCCACCCACCCCCGCCGCTCGTGTCGTGCCGTCTCCACGCGTGTCCGGTGTGCCCCTCTTTGCTCCTTGGGGTTTGAAGTGGGAAGTGATGCTGTTTTCGTGGGAGATGCGCCGCAAGGGCGTGTTTTGGGGCGTAATTAGCTCCTGATGAATCTTAAAATGCTCGTATCTCATGAAATCCCTAAAGCGCTTGTATCTCAATAGGTATCTAAAGTGCATGTGTCGGTGTGAAGTTTTACAGCCCCCAAATGTGCTGCCGGCTATCTCAAATCCCCAGGAACAGAGCCTTATCCCTTCGTTATATGGAGTCATAGAGCCATTAAGGTTGGAAAAGACCAAGCTCATCAAGTCCAACCCTCGGCTGGATACCACCATGCCCACTCAACCATACCACAAAGTGCCACAATCTACTCGGGGTTTTTGACATTTCCAGGGATGGTGACTCCATCACTTCCCTGAGGAGCCTGTTCCCATGCTTAACCACTCTTTCAGTAAAGAATGTTGTTTTGCTTCTGAAATGTCTGTGTGTATCACCAGATATTCCGTCTCCCCATGGTTATAGATTTGCATATCCAACCACGTTTTTTACCTGTGGTATGGCCAGCTGAAATGTGAACTTACTACTAAACTAATTTCTTCTTTCCTAAACTACTTTTCTAACTAGGACTGCTGTTGTATTTTGGCAAAAGGCTTTGCACATTTTGACGCACAACTAATAGTTACAGATAGACAAAACAGCCTTTTGTGGTGATTTAGGGAAGGTGTACAACTGCTATCTGAAAACATCTCCATGAAAATCTAGTAAATTCTTCATGAGGTATTAACCTCTTATGGTACCATTTTATTCTTTAAGTATTGAAACATTGTCATAGTCCTCAAAAATACTAAAGTTAATAACTTAAAAGTAAACAATGAAGTAGTGTGTGGTTATATCTCAGCTGAGGACCAATTAAGGACTGATGTAATAAAAAAAGGTAAAGGCCGTAGTGTGTTACATGAATCACAATGTATATGACCTTTGGAGATCACGTACAGAAAATATTTTAGATTTAATTTTTTTCTTTGTGTGTGTCTATTCTGAGCAGTCAAGAACGTTACTGTGTTACTTGGCATTCTTTATTGACCAAACATTTCTGCTGAACATTTCTTAAAGGGAAATTCAATGTTGAAAGCTGCTCAGCCTAGAAAAAATATGAGTAAAAGCTAAAGGCCTTCACCAGATTCATTATTTTAAAATAATGTCTATATAATATCAAAAAGAACCAAAAATTTACTTTCATCTGAACTATTAATGGTAATTGACTGGTGGCTGATTTAATCAAAAAGCTGTTTGGAATTTTGTATCCATCACTCTCACGGATTACAATCCACCATCTAAAGGCTTGGTCCTGCTTTGGAGGCCAGTTCCAGCTTTGTCCCAGTACAGATGGTAAGATTAAACTTTATCACGTCTCATCACAGCACCTTTTATGTTTATTTGAATCATGCTACATTTGAGATGATCCCTCAACTTCTTTTCCATTTTTTGTGATTTTAATATTTTTGCGATATTAATTAATTAATCTTTTCCACAAACCCAGCCAGTGCATGCATCTCCTTCAGTATGGATGCAGAGCATGGGCTATCAAAAGATTCTGCCTCCAGTTTCCTGCCTCCTGTGGCTTGTCTGGCCACTGTGTTATAAAAACTTGTGCCCAGATTCAGGTAAAGAGGAAAATCATACTGGCTGCGGGATCAGGCTCTCAGGTCTAACTCTCATGTACAACATTAGGCCTCATGATACCGTGAAGAACGAACATGGAATGTTTTGCAATATGATCTGACATACTACCTCTGGCCTGATACATAAAAATTAATACCACTGAATTGGCAAACTCCAAGCTTCAGAGTCTGGCAGACAGAAGTCCCAGTCATTTTTTTTTTTTTGCCAGAAACAAGAAAGGGGTGGGAAAGGGGTGGTGACAGGCAAGTGGGCTGACAAAATAAGACTTTCTCTCTTTTTTGGTATGGTTGTCAAATATAGACATGATACCTAAGAAAAGCCAGCATAAAATGGAGGAGAAGAAGAACCATACCATGGAGGAGAGGACAGTTTCTGAGCAGTAGAATTACAAAGGTAAAGAGAACTCGGCTATAAAAAAGGGTTGTCACCTAAAATATGTTAAAATGTACACATAGGGCATGATTGCACATTACAGAAATTCCTTCTTCAACATCCCCTCATCATTTATAGCATACTGAAATCTATAAATTAACATCTAGCTTTTAAAGCAAGATAATTGCTAAAGATTCGTTGCAAGATTATGTAGTACTGTAAGTCTCATCACAATTTCATCACCAAATTTATATTATCAAGTCCTCTACCCAGTCTCTCCGCTTGCCTTATTTTTCTTTCTTTTCCCTCCAAAAAGGACATGAGAGGGATTCAGAAAGAAAGATTGCGATGAGATTTTACTACTTGTTTAGAGCATATACTCATTTTAAAGACCTGTTCATTAAAACTTCCAAGAGAAATCTAACCTGTATATTGAATAAAGAAATTATGAAGG
The DNA here is from genome assembly GCA_013397115.1 of Edolisoma coerulescens. Lineage (NCBI taxonomy): Eukaryota > Metazoa > Chordata > Aves > Passeriformes > Campephagidae > Edolisoma > Edolisoma coerulescens. The sequence goes on from VWZW01006298.1 coordinate 26,912, forward strand.
AAATTAATAAATACTTGAATAATAAGAAGTAATCAAGGAAACAAACTACCTCAGCCCATGCTGGATAATAATTTTTATAGCTTGGGCTTTGTTAGTCAAAACAAAATAATGCAACTGTTCAAAATGAAGGGAAATCATGAGCATCTCCAGAGGAATTATTCATAACATTTAAGCATTGGCATAAGTATTTCTGGAAAGTCTCAGATTAGCATTTTTTCATCTGTGTATTGCTCTTCACAGAGTTAAGAGACAGTAATATAAGATGATATTCTAATATCAGTTTTCTGCCGAATTATTACTGAATTCCAAGAGTTTCTTCCACACGTTAATGGAATTCCCCTAGAATTTTTCTTTTAAGTCAGTATCAGGTCTTCTTTATTATAAAATATATTTTTCTGAATAAAATATTTTAACCAGACCAAAACAGTAAAAATAAGTCAGTATTTTCTACAAAATTTATTTCTTGCTGGATTAATATCTGAAGAGAAAACATGATACTCATATAGTCACTGACATGATCATAGAAATAAAGAAAAGGAGTCTGCATATCCCAGAAAGTCCAGGAAAATTTCTCTCATAATCACAGGCACAAAAGTGCAATATAATCAATAAAATACTGCCTTGAACCAGGAAATTATGTGGCTTATTTAATTGGTATGATTATTGTAGGCAGTCCTCATATCTGCTGAAAGTGCAGTGCTTGTCACATATTAAAAAGAAAATCCTTGCTTTCAGAATTTTTTGGTATGTATTAATTTCAATAAATGCATTGTTTGTCTAGAGACAAGGACTGTTCAATAAAACATGCTTTGTTTGCTTGCAAATAGTTCTGATTAACAGTTAAGGAACTTAGATTTTTATTTAAATATGTGAAAGCACTTGATTTATTTCAGTAAGGTAAAACCTATAGTAGCTGAATACATTTTTTACCAGGTATTTAATATTTTTTGTTCTATTTAACCTGAAAACCATTTCTTCTACTAGGTAGTATTTTTGGAGTTAAGTGAGATTAATTTATTTAAAAAGAAGTAGGTCTTATCTATTTACCTTTTCATTAGCTTTATTCGACTTGCTTTTATCTTCTCTTTGTCAAAACTTAAGTCATCTGATTTTCCCTTCATATATGAAAAAAGCCAAATATTCCTAGGCTGTAAAAAAAAAGGAAAAAAATCTAGAGCTTTCACATTTTAATTATACACTTTTAAGCTATTAATATTTCAGTCATTTTTTAAATTCTCAGGAATAGAGGCAACTAGAGAAGTACCACTGCTTAAAACATTACAGTTCCTCTGATTTCTAACAATTCAGGAAAATCTTACGTATTATGAAAGTTCCATTACCCCCTTATTTTATGAAAACACAGATCAAAACTCTCAAAATTTATTTGAATTTGTATTTTATAATTTCTTGCCAAATAAAAAAAATCACAGGGATAATTTGCATACTTTATGTCCAAGACCATGCAAAAAACTGAGTAATGAAAGAATGTAAAGATCTGTGAATGTGAGCCAGAGTCACTGTGATGTACTAGATAGTACCTCCTCCAGGACAGCAGCTTTGGTTTTTATGTGTTTTGACTTATTTCGAAGTCCTTCTAATTAAATGGAAGTCCTGTATTTACTGATTTATCGGTCGTTCTCTTTCCTTCTTTTCCTTTCATAGAGAAATAAAGCTATGAAGTTCATAATGTGTTTGCTCTTTCTTAGGATAAAACTCTCACGTCTTTGATTAAATTCGTGGAGGTTTACAAATGAGGCCTACATAAAGCATTCCGCTTTTAATGTCAGATGGAGAAATACAAACATTCCTGCTGCCTTACTGGAATTACTGTTGTAATTCCATCTCTAGTCCTGTGCCACAGATGAACAGTTCATCATATTCACAAAAATACTAGGAAAGGCTTTTTAGTAATTATATTGGTATTCTGTCTTTGTAAGGAACACTTATTGGAAGCAGGTCTTAAATGGAAATCTTTGCTGCTTTTCAAATGACCTGACATAGTTTACAGATGCTTCAAAGTCGAGGCAGCTCTCAGATACAGATGTCACACATTGTACCCAAAGTTCTTTACATCTAGCTTTATTTTTTAGATGTATTCAGAAAAGTCTAATCTGTATGTGATTTTTAACAGTAAGCCAAATACATTTAAAATTTGTTAATGTTTCAAGTAAGGCTTTTTACATGTTTATACATGTGATGGTAAGATTGTAGCCTTGCTGGTGGAAACCTGTAAGGAGGATATTATGTTCTATTGTCAAGAAGCATTCACAGTCTGTCACATTAGTGCTAGAGATGTGTGTAGAAGAGTAATTATTATAAGCTGACATCCAGGAAATGCAAGTAAAAATAGATAAACCTCAAAGGAAAATTAAGCTGTGTGGCTTAGGTACTATTTGTCTCCAGATGTTTCATGTCACGACACTAAAACGTTATTTAGCATAGCACCTAATTTTCCTATGTAAAATTATTTTGTATTTATATAACAAACAGAAATGCGATTTTCTTAGCTCTGCACTTAGTTTCCTACCGAATTAGATAAAAGCAGAAATACAGAAAGCGAGTTATCAGTAATCCAGTGCTTAGAGGTATGTGACATAACGTTTTTAGTTCTCTTTATACAGTTCCACAGTATCAAGCAGGAAAAATATCTAATTCTGCTACTGTAATAAACAGTTTTTATAAAAAAACTTTTTAAAATACGTGTTGTAATGTTGCAGCAGGAACAAGCACTACGTGGCATTTTTTGCTAGAATTAGAGCTGCTGTTTCATGAAAATGCTTGATTCTGGTCATAAAGCAAGGCTTGCATGCCAAAATGATAAATGCCTTAAAAGAAGCTTTGATAAATAAAGTCCTGCAGACCTTGGCATTCACAGTTCCCTTTTGGCAACAGTGAGGAATGACTGAGTAGTAGTCAGGAAACAGAGTTACTTAAGATGGTTTATTGCATCTAAAGATATTAGGGCTAGATCTGCAGCTAGTGTGAATCAGCATATCTGCCTTCAAATTACTTATATTGCATTGTGTCAGCAGAGAATCTGGCCCATATCCATTATCTAGAGGGAATATCAACTACTACAAAGCATACTTATCTAACCAAAAGCAAACTTAGTATACGTAGCTCATTGATGTTTCTTGTAACACTTATGTTAACCTTTATCGTGTGATAAAAATCTGGCACAGTTATGTATGGTTGCAAAGGATCTTGCTTTGATAATATCAACAATTATAAATTAGCACTTATTGCTTTTAATGCTGCTTCAAATTACATTGATAAAAGCTTAACTTGATATTGATGAGAGGACTAGTAATTTAGGATCTTGCTGTTGCTCTAGTTAAGTTTACTGGGAGCAGAATTAGGCCTCTCCTCTGAAACAGATCTTCCTATCAAAGCAGTATGAAATGGTTTGGGTTTTTTTCCATTTAAAAATTTTTTTTGTAACTATAGCGTATTTTTTGCGTTCTCCTGCAGCATTTATTTCATATCTCAGGACAACCAGATTTTACAGAACCGCGAAGTTTAGAGTACTGGCTTTTACATATAAACAAATGTGTTATTCAACTCAGTAAAATTACCAAGAGTGAATTCAGATACAGAGGCGTCTGCAGAGTTCCAAGTTAAAAGTTTTAGTTGAAATGACTGCCCTGTGATACCCAGAGTAACATAATAAGCCCTGGTTTATTCTTTGCTTGTTTGGCTCAGTTAATGAAAGAGGACATTTACTAGTTATCAGAATTTTGAGCAGTAAACGCTGGCGCTAAGTAGTATCTCAATTAGTGGAAATAATGCTGCAACCATTAAACCTGTTCAGCAGCTGCTCCAGCAATAACTTATAGGCAAATTGAAGCATTGAAGTTCATGGAATTTTACACATGCTGAGTGGTCTGCATCATTTATATTACATCAAGTTTAATTGAGGCTGTAGAAATAGTTTTGCTATTAAAAATATAGTTGTGGTTTCTGCTCTTTTTAAATAGCAAATGACATTATGATCACTCTGAGAAAACAAAGAGGAATGCTTTGGTTACCCTAAATTTATTATACTGGCAACACCACTGAAAACTACGAGTGTCCATGTACTCTCTGTTTCATGCAAGATTTATTTGTTGTGAGAGAAAACCCTGATGGTTGGTTAGTGAATTAGGTCAATAAGCAGTAGGATAGTGATAGGGGAGATTCTATTGCTCTTGGGGATTTAGGCTTCCTAGCACGACATTTAAATCAATAGGAATCATCAGCTACCCTAATCTGCCCGTACCGAATAGCACTGGGCCTAAGGTGGTGGAGAAAAATTGGAAGAGACCCTGGGAAATTGCTTTCTTTTCCTTGAAAAATTTAATGAAATGTGTTGTGTAGGTGCTTATAAAGATTTTTATCATCTTTTCTGTATCTGCAATTTTATTAAAAATACAATGTACTTTCTAAAGATAACACTAATTATAATCACAATCACTTCTTATTTATGCAGTCATAGAACTCAACTATTTTTGCAAATGCATCAGTAACCTGTCAAAATGTAGAGAAGAAAGTGGCACGAGGCGAGAAATTCCAATTACAATATAAACAAAATGTTAAGATCCTGTCTTGCAGCTGCTGGTATTAGTTAATACAATGCTGATACAGTTAAAATGACAACACAAAGACAGAGTTAAAATTACGAAGCTCTGTGCAACCAATATGAAGCAATTTAAGAAGTCTCTATTTCGTAGGTAAAGTGAACACTTAATCAGTAATTATTCAAATTGCTGATGATACAAACCAGAACTATATAAGTCCATCAATGAGATTAAGATAAATCTGTGTTGTTTTCACATCCTGTGAGTACACAGGAATTTAAAGTGAATGTATACTACCATAGCAGCTCTTAAAAATCTGGGGAACAATGTTTTTCTAAAGGCAAATTTATTTTCTTCATTTCTTAGTAGCAGTCAAATATAATTTAATTTTGGTCAATTTTCTATGTAAAATCCTGAATTACATTTGTTATACAGGTGATAACAATTTTAGATAATGTAGTATAAACAGTGCATCACTGAAAAAACCTCTTCCCTCCTCTTGCCTTATGCTTATTATCAAATGTGAGTAAACCCTTTTTTGTTTTTATGGTTATATTTATTAAAAGGATCATTGCAGACAAAAGACTGTATCTCAGACCACCTTTCAAAATAAACCTTAGAAGCTCCCTTCAACTCCACTGTATGCTCACCCAGGAACACGTTAACCTTAGAGAGCTACGTCAGCTCGTAGCAGATACTCGCTGACGGCGTCTTTCTGATTCTGTCAGCCAGGAAGTCTGCTTGCAGCACCTACATGGGATATGTGTTTGTTCAGTCAAATGTTGTTGCCATTACACCATTTTACAGCAATGAAGTTCCATTGAGGCCAATTAGGAACTACTAGAGTGGAGACTGAGCAACAAATTTCAAAATTTGATCCATCATTTCTTGGCTGTCAAACCCCGTGCCCATCTGCTCACATGGCAAGCAGCCCACTTGCAAGTGAGCTGGACCTTTCCCCTAAGAAATGAGTGACAGGGAAGAACAGTTTAGTTGGTCTGTGTAACAATGCAAACAATTTTTTTTCCTGCAGGAAGTGTGGTCCAGTATCTAGGAGAGCTGGACAGCATCTGCCTTCTTTCACTTAATTATATTTTTGACGTGTACATTGTTAGAAATGGTTAAGTGAGACAGGAAGGAAAATCAGGGGTTTACGGGTACTGGTTGCTGCCAAAAAGACAGGTTGTATTGGAACAGGTGCTTTGAAAATCTGTGAAAGCCAGCTGAAAGGTGTCAAAATGTGCATAACATGAACCAACAGTTCACAGGCATTTTGTGTGAATTTGGTGTTGTATCAGGAAAGTTTTGAAGGAACCCTCAGCAGAGATTATCTGCCTTAGGAACAGCCAGCCAGCTTAACAGGCAGACCCTTGTCTGCTCGATCACAGCGTGCATGATGCTCTCGTGCAGGAGGGAAGACAAAGGAAAGAAAAAAGGTTTCCTTCTGTTACATTTATATCCTTCATTATCTTGGAACCATCAAATCAGGAAAAACGATATAATAATCTCTTCCTAAAATATGTCAAGCTGATCATCTAGCCAAAAATAAAAGTAGATCAATTGAGACTCTGTAAGCTGTATTTGGGTGAGTGATTAACTGCAGAGTGTGTGCAGGTAAAAGAAAGTAAGAATGCATGATCCTTTTTTATCGTACCGGTCAAACTAATGCCTGTGAGCCACACTTGTCCCTTGACCTTGTTAAATGTGGCCCACGTGTTGGAGGGAGTACAAGAAACTTTTCTGACACATTCCCTTCCCACATGTTTTTCCTGCAGTGTGCTACTGTAGATAGTTCTAAAACACATGGGACTACAAGTGGGTTGCCCATGTGCATTTAAAACCTAACAGAGCTACAACAGTCAAAACCACATGGGGATAGAAAAGGAGCATCGGGAAAAAAAAAAAGCTTTTTCGACTATTTGTGCTCATGTTCTTGAGAGAACACATGGGAGAGCAAGACAAAAAAGACAAGGGAGAGCAAGAGAAGAAAGGAAGAGGAAGAAAGAAGCAGACAGAAGCAAAGAAAAAGGAACAAAGCAAGATGGCATTGAAAAGGAAAAGGGGAAAAGACAAGTGAGAAAGGAGAAGGCATTGCAAGGAAATGACAGGAACTGACAGGGAAAAAAATCATAGAGAAAATCATTTCACTGCTTGAAAGGATTAAACCAAATAAGCTCGCCTGTGCTTTTCATTTCAGCTTTATAGTCTGTGTGCGTGTTTAGTTTTAACAAATGTAGGAAGAGGCATCTTGTGCACATTCCCCCATGTCATCCCTCCTTTCATTTTGTCTCCCAATGCTGCATCTTTGTTTCTGCTTCTGCTTTCTGTCTCATTCCGTCTCCTGCTTACCCCTCCCCTTTTTCTCTTCTCTGCCTCTCACAGGCAATGAATGAGATGTAGCATATCATTGTATTAGCAGGGCCAGGTTTTTCCTGAACTTGCCTTAAAAATGGAATGCCAGTGAGTATGTTGTTATTCTTTCAGCCTTTTTTTTCCCCCCAAGACCCAGTGAAGACAGCCTGAAATCCTCAACAGAAACCTAAGTGAGCATATGAGTGAAATGTGACTTTTGCTTCAGGCCAGTCATGGGATACGGTCATAGTTTTGATTTCAAGGAGCTTTACAAGAAATCAGTGCTGAGAAATTTTTCACTTTTTGGTTGGTGAAGTCAAAGAGGAATAAATAAACTATCTACCATCTTCTTCTCTCATGCTTGTGGACCCACATCTGCATTTGCAGCCTCTCCTCTGGACTTCCTGAGGTGCACTGCCCTCTGTGTGCTCCACTTACCCTGCAAGCTGTCATTGGGAAAGACAGTTTTGTGTGATGCACAGTAAATCTAGGTACTCTCACAGAAATATACAAATATTATGTAATGTAATACGATACATTTGGTTTCATTTGAATTGGAATAAAAATTAAATAGCTTTGAATCAATTTTTTATTATATTGTCATTGGATAGCCTTTTGTCCCATCTCAGAATTTTTTCTTTGATTTGGGGATGAAGATGATGCTGAGATTTGGCACTGCATTTAGATTTACGATTTTTATCTTTAAAAACAAAGGAAGAGTCTTTCAATATGTCTGTGCTCTGGTTTTGTCCCTGCTTTCTTTGGGTCTTACACTCTATTTTTCTATTTCTTGTTGCTGACCCTTTTTAGCTATATGCCAGGATCTCAAGGTTTCCAAACTAAAGCCAGGAACTCAGGAGGATGAACAGCTTTCAGGAAACGGTCAACAGCTCTCAGGGTGCAATTCTAAAGGTCATTTGTTATCACATCTGTTCCTGTCAAGGCGTCGTCTCTGAGGCAAAGCCCATCTGAGAGGCTGGAAACCCTGGGAGGTTCTATGGTAGGATTTTCTCTCTCATGCTGTATGATGAGACTGAAAAGAGTGCATTCATCTGTGGAGTTCTCCCAGTGTCAGGGAAAACTGTCAGAAACCTTTTCCCCCTGCCCTGTTTCACTGTGACCTTCATTTCCCAGCCACTGGCCTGACTCTAAGTGCAAACCCCCCCAGTTAGCATTAGGATTTGTCTGATTTCCCCTGGTTCTTTTAAGGCAGAGTAAAACTGGAGACCACCACTTGGCAGAAAGTCCAAGATTTTTTGAATGTGGCTGTGACGAATGAGAGTCAGAGGAGAAAGGAAGAATTCTGGGGTTGAATGACTAGCCCAGAATGAGTGCTGGGGATAGCTTTGCTAGTGTTGGAACTTCTCAATGCTGAAAGTTGTTCACTCCACGGAAGCTATGGAGCTGATTAGGCTGGGCAAGTCATGCTGCTCCGGCCTGGAGGTAGAGTCCTGCTTTGTACTTCCCACCATCCATTCATATCACTAGGATCGCTGTGCCACATGGTACTAGAAAAATGCCATAAATATTTAGTATACCAAAGCGGAGACAAGCATGTATTTTGTGGCAGTAATCTAATTATTTAAGCTGAGATATTATTGTGATATTGTAGTACTCTAAAAAAAACCATAGAGGCAGAATTTAGAATATCCTGTACTGGACTGTTATCTAGTCCAGTTTTTAAATAATATGTGAATATAGTAAAATACCTGATTAACTTAAGAAGTGTTCTTATATTAGGTATTTAATATGTGTTTTAAAATGTAAGCACATTCCAGAGTACTTGTTCACTTATTCTGTTATGTACAGGACTGCATTTTACTAATATTATCAGCCAAAGCATCTCCTAGCACAATCTGATAACACCCTGTTGGGATCTATGTAGGTGTACCATTTATTGGCTAGACTGCTTTAAATAACTGAACTATTATATGTCTCTGTTCATATTTTGGAAAATAAATTGTTTCTGTAATTTAAATAAAGTGAAGATACAGTAGCTTAGAGCATAATCCATTTTTAAGCATAAATAAATTCAGACAGATTCTTCACACATTCTAAAATTTCAGTTAATTTTTAATGTCTCTATTGCTCTATGACAGTAAAAAAGTTAGGTAATAGTGGTACTTTGTGGAAGAGGCTTTCGTTCTTGTCTGCAATGAAGAGGTATTCCAGAACTGTTCCACATTGTATTTTACATGGCAGACAGAGGATAAAAAATGGTGCATTCTGCATCTGTCACTATTCTGCAACTGTCACTCAAAGAAAATTCCCCTTTCCCTTTTAGGGAAAGTTGCCTAACGATGATGGGATATGGCTGATAGCAATAATCCATATTTAGGCAACTAGAAGATTGTGACAACATTAGCTAGACTAAGGGAATGCAGACTTAAAGTCAAAACATCTGTTATGGTAACTTTAACTTACCCTATTATTTCTAGTTGTTGCAGTGTCATAACTTACATTCCTACATCATCTTGCCATAAAAATATACATCTAGCCTTGAAATTCAGCTCTAATTTGAAATTATTTGCTTTAAACTTCATATAATCAAACAAATACTCTGAAATATGGCAGTTGATCTTTGTGTTGGGTTTGCCTGGACAGGTTTCTGTAGTGAGAGGGCTATGAGGGAGTTTCTTTGAGAAGGTGCCAGAGGCTTTCTCCATGTCCAACAGAACCAATGCCAGCCAGCTCCAAGATAGACTTGCCACTGGCCAGAGCTGAGTCCATTAGTGATGGTGGTAGAACCTCTGGGGTAACATACTTAAGAAGGGAGAAAGAAATCCTGGGCAACGTCAGCTGGAGAGAGGAGTGAGAATATGTGAGAGAAACAGCTCTGCAGACACCAAGGTCAGTGAAGAAAGAAGGTGGAGGAGGAGCTCCAGGTGTGGGAGCAGAGATTGCCTTGGAGCCTGAGGTGAAGATTATGGTGATCCAAGGTGGAGCAGAGATCCACCTGCAGCCCATGGAGGATCCCACACCGCAGCTGGTGAGTGCCCAAAGGAGGCTGTGACCATATCAGATGCCCACCCTGGAGTAGGCTCCTGGCAGGACCTGTGACCCTGTGAGAGACATGTCCACACCAGAGCAGGTTTGCTGGCAGGACTTGTGAGCCCACGGGGATCCACACTGAAGCAGCCCATGCCTGAAGGACTGCGCCTTGTGGAAGGGACCCATGCTCTAGATGCTTGTGAAGAACTGCAGCCCATGGGAGGTGAAGGACTCTCTCCCATGGGAGTGACCCCATGCTGGAGCAGGGGAACAGTGTAAGGAGTTCTCCTCCTGAGGAGGAAGGAGCAGCAAAGAAAATGTGATGAGCTAACCACAGCCTCCATTCTCTATGCCCCTGTGCATAGTGCAAGTAGAGAAAATGGGGAGCGAAACTGAGCCTGGGAAGAAAGGAAGGGTGGGGGGAAGGTGTTTTTAGTTTTATTTTCTCATTACCCTACTCTGATTTGCTTGGTAAAAAATTAAACTAATTTCTCCAAGTCAAGTCTGTTTTGCCCATGGTGACTGATCTCTCCATGCCCTTATCTCAATCCATGAACCTTTTTTTATATTTTCCCTCCCCTGTCCAGCTGAGGAGGAGAGTGATAGAGTGGGTGGGCACCTGGCATCCAGCCAGGGTCAACCTACTACAGTCTTTAGACACTGATTGTACAGGCAAGAGATCTTCTGCTTGATAGATTGCAAAATGTGTTGCATTTTATCCTTGATGACGAGAATAATTTGATTTGCCTCAACACAGCTATTAAATGGTTACAGAGAGATTGGTTGTAGAATGTTATGAAGGATTTCACAATTAATGGTTTTATGGGAGAGATTCAGAATATAAACAGATTTCATGACTATTCTTAACTGGAATATCTGAATATATATCCTTCCTTCTCTACAACACTCAGCTTGCCATGGAAATTTTTGGCAGAATAGAGATTTCTTTGATTTTCCAGTCCTTCTTATCACAACATGTTGCTGTATTGCCAGGACTATAACAATGAGGACGTGGTTGCATAAACCACAGGAGACAAATGCCCAGAATGAAGTACTATTATAAATGAGAAAAAGGTGTACTTTGTTATGAGCCTGATCCTGTTACACGATAAATCTCAGTCAGAAGATTTCATTCTGTAAATTTCAGAGGATCAGTCCCATGATGTCTGCTAGGAAATGTGGATATTAATTCTGATTCTGTCCTCTTTCTACCAGTCACTCTACTAATTAGCAGCACGACATGGTGCTGGTAACTCATGGTTGCCGTGTAGCTTGAATATAGGAGCGTCTGCGGTGTCTGTGCCCGGGCTGCCAAGGGACATTGCATGTCCTCTCTTCATTCACTGTGCCTGCTAGAATAACATGTTATGATACTGGACTTCCAAAGAATATATTAACTTCCTGACTCTCTATAGTAATACCGTACAGCTGGTTCAAATAAACATTCCAAGCCAGTGCATTTTTCATCTTGAAAAAAAAAAGCAATCCCAAAGAAGTTTTGTATTTATTCAATGCTTACTGTCATTGCCTTTGACACCAAGCACAAAATTAATAGTTAAAAAATTTGGAGTTACTCTCTAGGCCTTTGCATTGATTCTCTCTTGTTGTTCTTCATTTATTTTGTTGACCATCGCCGTCAAAAAGAGAGGAAAAACTGCTCATGGCATTAATTTTCTTGAGTTATTGCACTGTTCTCTCTCACTAAAACTTTATTGTGTATTTTTTATACTTTGAATAAAATGTAACTGTTTTTACCTGAACCAGAACCCATTTAAAGAACCCAGGTTGCTCTTGACTTTACCAACATATTCTGAAATTTCATGGACATTGATACAGAAATGAGGCAATTAATATTAAAAATCTGTTTGTCTGTTTCTTTAATGATTCCATTGTCAGTTCACCTATTGATGCTTTTATCAAGAAAGCGGCTGAAACATTATGACTGAGAACCGTAGGCAAAGGCATCACGTAAATAATGAATATTTTGGCTGGATAAGGACTGTAGGTTTGGTCATATTTGATGACACAGTTTTTGTAGTGATATTGTTGTAGATACACTGACTTTTGGCTTCAGAAAGAGTACACATGATGAAATAAAGAAAGATTTTGCTCCAAATATTGTTCACCCACAACATACTAATTCCCACCAGAGAAAATGAAATATGTCACAGCCTACAGATCTTCTATTTCTATTTCATACTGCCATCTATTAAGTAATTTCCTCAAGAAAATGCTTAGATGAGCCAGGTTTCTGAGTTGGTTTCTTGTAATCTAGCTGTAATTATGGAAAAATGTATGGATAGAGTTATGGAAAATATTGTGCATGTCCATCCTTTTCTGAATTTTGTTTTAATTCTTTGGGCTAATTATGAAGAAAAAATTTATATTTCCAGTAAGTTGTGGAACAATCAGAGTTATTCAAATATATGTGATGCCCAGTCTTAAGGAGTTTTCAGAAGCTGGACATTAGTTTTGATCTCTCATCCAATTGGCAGTGATGTAAATGGGAATGTGTCCCTGATTTCAATGGGAGCAGGGGTAGGTGTTAGTTTTTTGTTGCTATATGATACATGAAGAAGGCAGTTGTGTATGCAAGACTTACAGTGATGTCACATCTACATTTTTATACGTTTTGTTATAGTCTGTGAGTAACTGGACTGTATGGATATAAATCTGTCTTTGATTAAGATAGATTATTCTGGTGTCCTGTTATAAGATTATTTTACATTAAGGGAGTTATCATTGACAAGTACAGAATCATTCTGATTTATAGTGCTTTCTGAAAAATGTACACATCTGTGAAAAATGCCAACTTAGGTCTGGAATTAAGGGTTGGATGCATGTTCTTTTTATTCTGCCTTTGTGTTAAGAAAAACTATTTTGCCTGTTACTGGTTCACATCGTCAACGTAAATTTGCTTTTCTCAGACATCTTTACAAAATTTACAGATAAGATTTTACGACTGGAAGCAAGGAAGTATTGTAAAACTGCAGTATTAGGCAAAGTACAGAAGAACATTCTGAACCCCCAAATGCTATATGAAGGTCACACACGTTTTAAATTAGGAACCTCTGTTCTCACTCATAAATGTCTCAAACTTTCAACTTCGGATCTGAAACTTCTGGTGGTTGAATATTGTAACAGTAGCCACTGGAATTAGTAGATGCTGACCCTTGTGCTGTATGACAGGGTGTGTGTAACTGTTCATGACCCTGGCCATGTTCCTGTGACTGAAGGAAAGAAATTAAGTTTAGCCCATCACTAGAGCTCCTGCAGGCTGGAACTTTATAATGCAGGTAAAGGTGACTGGGTTTGGAATCAGTCTATCAATATAAAATACACTTGCATAAAGAATATTATTAGACTTAAATAATCTTCTTCCCATTCACATGACATCAATCATATTCCTAAGCATGAGGAAAGCAAAACATAGCTCAGTCTCACTGGCTTCAAATGTGTGGTTGTTACCAGTGAATGCCTGAGCATCTCTCTTTTATGTTTCCAGCTCAGATTTTTAAAAATTATTTTTGGTATTGTTTCTTTGTTGTTTTTCTTTTGTTCTTACTATCTGCAAGACATGTTACATGACAAGCACTGAGCATCTATTTATGTGGAGCATTCTAGGAGATGGAGAGTTATAAATATGTATGTCTGATGATAATATGGAACTCTGACAAAGATATTCCTGCCCGTGTTTTTTGGAATTGACAATACAAAGCTATGGTTTATTGAAATAATGATAAAAATAACATTCTAAAAATATACTAGTTACTGAAATAATCAAAAGTACAAAAATATTTTTAGTCCCAGGTAGAAAAGCTCCTCTTTGAAATATTTGCAGAAAAATATCCCTGTGTCTCCCTATCCCTCAAGATCCATTTTCTGCAAAGCTCTTAAATGTGAGAGAGGATAGAGTTTCTCAACAGTTTATTGCTAGATTTACAATGCTGGTGACAAAGTCATTCTTAAAAAATGGGATAGACTTCTCCCAGGAATTGATCTCTGGTTGGGTTAATGGATTACGTGGGCCAGACTATGCCTGTGGCTACTCCTTACCCAGTAACACTGCTGAAAATGCACATGAGATCCAGTCTGGTAAGAGAGAGGCTCTGGGAGCCCAGCACCCCGACCCTCTGGGTAACATTTCCAATGGAGCAAGAATACGTCAGGGTCGTGCTCATGCCTTTACAGTGACACAAAAGCAGCCAAGAACAGCCTTCCTAAAGGCATTATAAGGCAACAGTGTCTCTACATCTGTCTGATTATAGAAAGATTGACTCTTTTGAAATGACGTCTAACTTGTGTCGTTTGAAACAACCACTGTCAAGACTTCTGGTCAGCTCATGGAAGGCTGTTTGTTCAGCTGCATGTTTTGATTTCATTGATTAGATTTTATGAGGTTATCCATTGTCCCTTACATGGCACATTAGCTGAAATTGGCAGGATGTAAAATTGACATTTTGGAACTCATATTTACATGTTATTTTAAATAATTTTCAGATGACCTCTGCTACGGCAAAAGGCAAAAGTAGGCTGAAATGGTTTGGTGCATTAAATTGGGTGGGGGTTTTTGTCCCTACTGACTACAATAAGATCATTGTGTCCCAGAGTCTTTATCATACCACATAGCTGGTTTTTGCAACCTTGCTGCTGTGGGCAGCTTGATATCACTGCCAGTGATACTGGTGGTAAAATCCCTTTTTTGTTGTCTTTGTCAGAATCAGGATTGGGCTACCCAGTGCCTGCAGCATAGAAATTGGGTGGCTCCTCAGAGTTGCTCTGGGTGTACAAGGATTTCTCACTCTTCTTTGTCTCAAAGAGCTACATTGAGGGCTGCTCCACAGCAGTGAAACTAACCCAGCTCAGAGTATGAGAAAAGCACACCTAAACTGTACAAATTCACTTCTGAAGTTTAAATCCCTTATAAAAGGTGGCAAGATTACAGCTATGAATTCTGGCATGTCTCTTGGGTTGGTCATTGCCTTCGAAGTGACCCTGGCCTTAGATCAGGGGAACTTGGTTTGCATTCCTCGGTGGTGGCCAGGTGGGATGGGCAGTGCCAGACGGAGCCTGCGGAGAAGAGTGGGAAGGAGCCCTGGTTCTGCAGCATCCATGGGGGTGGCCGAGGGCCGTGGCGTGCTCTGGGGCTGGCTGAAGGCCAGGCTCCCAGGATGGCCAGCACGGCCCGGTGGGGTGGGCCTGCTGGGCACTGCAGGCTGTCCCGGATGCGGCTCCCGCAGGGTAGTCCCGTGGTGGTGACCATCAGGGTGTGTTCCCAGCATGGACCAGCAGTTTCATGTGCGGCGGGCTCATCTGTACCCTTTTTATTAGCAAAGCACAAAAGTGTGTGAAATCCAAACCCTTTGCCGTCCCTCCAGCTTAGTGGTTCTGTTTGAAAAACAATTACACAAGATGCCACCTAAGGCAAATCATATAAAATTAAAAGAAAGGGTACAGTGATATATCCTCAAATTTCATGTCGGTAGGAAGTTTTAAAATCCTCAGCCTTCCAGAATTCCTGTGGCTCAGTGCTCGGTCACAAGGGGAGAAAGTACAGTAATCCCGCACAGAAATAAATGTGACTGAATCCTGTTTGCTTTCAAATAATTGCATTTATTTACATCAGTTTAACCTCCATTTAAAATGTCATGTGTATCTCAGCTAGATTAATGCATGTGAAAAAAATAGCCTCTGTGGGAAGTGTTTTGAGTAAGCAATTTGTTTTGCTTGTAATTAATGGATTCTTACCTAAAGTACAAGTTATAAATAAAAATAAACTAACAGTGAGTGGTAGTTTGCTGCTGTCATTCAAATAGTGGACAGTTGGGTAATTACAGACCATCAAAGAACCGCTGCACTGCTGATTATTATCTTTTAAGAATTTGCCAGCCTTTCATCGTTCAAAAGAAACTTGCATTGAAGTCTTTAAATATATGCTATTAATAAAATAAACCTATTAAGTGGTGTGATGGTTGGTATTTACAGCTCACACAGGGGAACAAGTCACCTTTCCTTTGTTGCTTTGTCTGATACAGAATACCACATTGTGAAATTGGCAGCCAAATCTCATTTAGCCACGTGTACCCGTGTCAATACCAGGAGCTTCGTTCTGCAAATGTGTAAGCAGCTTGGCTGAGGCGCTTGGGAGCAGAGTTGGACTATATCTCTGGAGAAAGTTACTTGAGTGTTTGTAAGGCCAGATCCTGAAAATGTCAGAACATCCATGTGCATGGAACCCATGTGCAAACCTTTGAACTGAAACCAAAAATCATCAGTGAGGAAGATGTAGCCATAGTTGCATCTGCTCTGAACTAGAAATGCATACAACTTCTATCACATTTTTATACATACACTTATGCCATGTGTTGCTAAGATTTGTTATTTAAAAATCCTTGTGAGTAATACGTTAATATGTATTTACAGAATTTAATTTTCAAAACTAAGCTAGATGCTAGGCACGGAATTATTTTTCACAGTTGTGACTCTCCATTTATCTAATGTCAGAATGATCAAAACATACATTTCCATGATAATTTTAGTTAAAAGCTGGATTTAGGATGGAAATGATGTTATAGATATCCCTTTTCCTCATAGAGGTAAACCCACATTTAATACATCCTAGACTGTGATCCTTGTATTGACTAGAAGTAACATTTGAAGCATAATATTGAAAAATGTGTTGATGCACACAGGGGTGCTGGAGATAGTGAACTTTCTGTGCCGGGGGAGGAGGGGACACGCAGCGCAGAGCTGACTGTAATAGGTCTCCATCAGAAGTGCTGCAGAGCTCTCGGAGCATGTCAGGATCCAGCTCTGCTGTGCTCGCCTGCCTACAAGCCCTGCACAGGCAGCAGACCCATTGTCTCCAGCGAGGAGGCATCCCCCACCGAAGCTGATCTATATGATGCGTCTGCCTGTTTATCTCGTGGTTACGTCGGAATAAAAGAGTCACTCCTGCATCTTCCATTCAGAATATTTGAGTATTCATCTTCCATTCAGCAATAGAATCAAGAGATTGGATTACTCATCTCAGTAACATTGCCAGGATGGGGATTGTAAACATCTGTAAACAAAACACAGAAATTATAACTCATATAAAACAAATGCTAAATATTGTGCTCTTTGGTTGCTTTCATTGAGCCAAACTCTAATAATCATTAAGGCATGTAAAAAATATAGACATATATGGTTTATATGAAAGGTCAGTTGCAGTCCACAGTTATTTTTAATTCATTGAATTGTTTTTAGCAGACATATCTCTACGTAGCATAATCTCTTGCCCATTTTCAGCAAAACATCCCTAAATTCATCATACATGAAAACAGATCTGAAGGAAGAGGAAATGAACAATTTTCTAATTTATGCAATTTAAGAGAAATATGGGGGGGCCTTTATTGACCATTAGCTGATGAAATACAAATTATCTGTACCTACCAAGCTGCAAAAGCCTGTTGAAGATGGCAGAAATGCTGCTTTTAAAGGCTTCTGGAGTCTTGTGAGATTAGTTTTGTTATAAATCTGCTTGTGTGTCAGTGAACTGGATACTGTGATTTGTAAAAGAGCATAAATACAATCTTTATCATTAATATCATCATTCTTTTTGATGTGTTTTAGCTTGGTGGTTTTGGCACAATATTTTAACATGCTCTAAAAAATCCTGAGTTAAAAAATGAAAGAATTTCAGAAAATAATCCATCTTAAGGTTGCTTGAGAATTTAATTGAGAATGATTTTCACGTTACAATTGTGTTGATTATCTTAATTTAAAAAAAAAAAGATTGAAAATTTCCCGGTGCGCTGACAGACTCATGCACACCTGTGGGAGTTTTTTTGAGGGGTGGGGGTTGGGTGTTTGTTTGTTTGTTTGTTTGTTTTAATAAACTGCAAGGAAGAAAAAGATTAAACCTCTGAGAATCTGGAAATGCCAATCACACGAATACCTAAGGAAAGCAATTGTTAAAGTGCTCCAAGAGTTAACAGAATTTTCCAAAGCTAGTTAATGTGGTAATGACAAGAGTAGGAAGGGCTATGAGACTTAGAAATATGCTGTACACAATCATGTGTTCTTTATATTTTGTATTTACACTTGGGTAGTTAGCTGTGGAAGCTGAACCCATGTACAGTGTATTAGCAGAGAGTGTGGAAATACTGGAAAAGCTGATGGTACTACAGTTACAGCTTAGCTGTCTGGAAAACTGAAAATGCTGGATTGTGTTCCTTTGAAAAACTGTAACAAGTTGTAATGCTGGATCCTTAGGAGTCTCTTCAGTGGCACCTGGGATGTGTTGCAGTGGATGTTTATTAAGATACAATTTTTTCATGAAGTAGAATTAAAAATATTTACAATAATGATTTGGAGACAGTAAATAATTGCAAAACAAACTTGTGGAAATCTAGAAAGGCTTTTATGTAAGGAAAGAAAAGTGAGAAAGGAGAAGGGAAAAGGAATAGTTTTAGACCTTTCAGGCCTAGAGGGTTCCTGGGCAGGTGAAATGATGAGATTTTACATGTTGTCTGACTATTCTTGGGCTTATTATTAGGGCCCTACGTCACAGCCTCAACAAGAAGGAGGAGGACTTTGGTACTGCCTGAATGTGCTGCTGTGCACAGCCTGTATTTCCTTTTCCTGGGAGGGTTAAGTTGTGGGTGAAAGGCAGTGTCCTGCATAGCAGTAGAGATGTCTGAATGGAAGACCCCTTCCCCCAGGGGTGGCACATCTCACTGAATGTTCTGGTCATTTTGACTAAAATGTATTAAACTTTGGAGATGTGACCTCCTCTGTTCTTTTTTTATTAAGTAGCGTGTGTGGTTCTGTATTTAGGGACAATTTTTCATCTTATTCACACTTAGTGAATTGCATGCATGTGGAAAAGGAGAGAGAATTAGCTTGTGTATGCTTCTGAAATAACTGTTAGTATAGTCTAATATTAGATATTACAAAGTCCTTCTGAAGTTGCTCATGGCAAGGACAATGGCAAAAAAAGGATTGTGGTTCCTCATAACACTCTTGCTCTGTCTTACCTTCTATGGACCACCTTAGGTATATTAAATGTCCAGACAACAATCTTTTGTACACTGCATTCACACTTTTAGACATCTATGTGATGCTTTTATTTTACCTTTCATTTCCTTGGCAAGTGATGCTATAGGAAATTAAGATAAAGTGCAATCATCTGTCCAGTTTCTTTCCTATAGCCATATTGTGTGTTATACTCTCAGACCCCACAGTGTTCTGCAGGAGATTATCCAAGAAATGATAATCCTCAGTAGGAGCCATCAAAGCATCATTGCCAGTTCGTAGCTGCCAAGAAGACCCTCACATCTCTTTCACTGTCACTGCATTATTGATTAGCTTGTAAAATACTGAAGCTATATTGGTTGCAAATATTTAGGGATGAAAAGGGAAACATTGTCCTCAAAGGTATTTGCAGTCTTCTCTCCTCTGTTGGAGATCTTTCTTCCCTTGTATTTCTCTGTCTGTCTTCTACCTGTTATGTACAGGAGGCTGATGTGTTCATCCGAGGGCACTGGGAAAGTGGGCAAACAGCTGCCTTATCCTGCTGGGGTCAGCAGCCACCAAAAACCTGGAAGAGGCAAATGAAGGACAGTGCTTGCATAAAGATGGCTTGATTGCTTTTGCACACACATGCATTTTGACAGAAATTATAGGAAGAAAAACCTATTTCCTGTTTGTCTATCTTTTCATTAATTTGTATTTAAAAATTATCTTAATGATCCAGGCCATGAGGTCTGAAGCAGTCCTGCCTAAGATAGCATATAACTGGCTGATATTCTGGTCCCATCAGACAACAGAGCTGCTGAAATCCCAGCGCATTCTGTCTGGAGACTCATGGGTTCTCCTAATCCAGTTACAGGAACACTGTACAGACAAGCTAAAATACAAGACCTGAGAAAAATCTTAGCTTGTCAATCCATTCGGCCGAGAACTGAAAAGGGGCTTTTCAAATGCAGAGCCATAAAATACACAACAAAACAATTCCCTGAAAATTCAGCAAGTTAGTTCTTGCTATCCCTTCTCCAGGAAGTCCCTGCTTAGGAGGGACATGGGCACGTGCAGGTGGTTTCTGCCTGGTTGGTGTACAGTCAGTTCTCTGCCTGGTACTTAAGCTGAAATCATTAACATGTGTCTTGTGTGTTACCTGAATGAAAGGCGAGTTCACGGGTTATTACTGCCCATTTTTTCTCTTTGCTCCTGCACTTCCCTGTTTCGATTACAAATCGCCCTCCAGGCACAAAGCAAGCTGGACACCTACAGTGCAGCTAAAGAGTTATTTGCTCCCTAGGTGGACACTAATGAATGACTGCGGTGCTGCCCTGAGTGAGGGGGTCCCCACTATTAAAATTTAATAGAAAGATCTGAGAAACTGGGGGCCAAGAGCAGGAGGAGAGAACAGGAGGCTGTGAGTTTTTGTCCAAGTGCCTTCTCTCTTCTTTTGCTGTAGTGGAGGTTATTCCATCCTCTAGGACAGGAGCAACGGGAGACAGGTCAGTTCTCTCTGTGTTCTCCTTTGGCCTCCCGTCTCACTGCAAGCTATTGGAACTGCAAAAATATCGTGGTTCCTTTCCACTGTAAATTTTCTGAAAGCAGCAGGAATTTGGCCTGACTCAAAATTAGCTAATTCAGACTTACTTTCACTTTTTCTTTTATGGTTTTTTTTATCCTTTTGTTTCCCTCACACACCGTGTTGTCCTTTTTTGTTTCTCCCTAATCTGTCTCTTTTTTCTTTACTCTCCCTTCTTTAATATTCCTCTACTTTATACTTTCCAGGATTTGGGATTAGGATAGGTATATTTGAGGGCTTAAAGGTGATTGATTTGGGTATTTTTAAAATTACCCTTTAAATATTACAGCACCCCATGAATTCCTGTCCATGCTAAGTGATGATAAACTATCATAGAACAGTAGAAGTACATTGTCCATTATTTCAACCAATGTAAATATAAACCTCCTCAGTTTTTCTCTCTCCCACTGAATTGGAGGAGACTAATACCTAGTTTTAGTTTTGCTTTTAGTTTTTGAGGTCCCATCATTGTGAAGCTTGTCCATATCTGAGACCATATAAAGAAAAGGGATTTGTTACAATGTATATAGAAAGATGTGGCCTTTAGTTTCTCTCTGATATATATTACTAAGAATATTCTGAGTATCTCTCACGTAGCATTTATAAGGAACAGGATGAATCTCTTGTGTACCATTCCTATTATAACTTCAAGAAGGAGGTTTCTATTGCAGGTTTAGACCACCAATAGATTTGGTATCCTGAGGTCCTACAGGATGTTGCAAGAGACAGCTAGGGGACGGCAATGGAAAAAACTTCCTTGCACCAGAGGTGTTTGAGAGGGTTAGAATTCTGATGGAGATAACAATAACCATAGGAATTCAAGTTTGGTTTCAGAATGGGGTATCATAATCTCCCTCCTTTTAGGCAATAGAGTTATAGGATTAGAGACCTTTGCTGATATTTTGCTAGCTGATAATAAATGCAGCTGGAGAAACTAAAATATATTGGCTTCTCCACGGTTCTTTGAACCCTCTGTGCCATCTGTCACACAGAACTCTTCTAGAAGTCAATGCAAGAACACTTTGAGCCTGTAAATGCATCCTGAGAAGAGCACTGATACCAGAATTTGATTTATTATTTACTCTTTGAAAAGTGGTGTTGCCAATACAACCTGTCAGCACAGGTTTCTTAAGCCTGCAGCCTGGCCAAACATGTTGGATTCCTGTTTGGAAATACCTGGACTGGATCCACCAAGCTTACCCAGGTTTTCCTTTCTCACTGCCTTCCCATCAGACATTCCGGCTGAATTATAGCACTTAGGCCAATGTAAACCTGACTAGTGTGATGACCTGCAAAATAACTCAGAACTGGTATTTTCTGGTGAGACCTTCAAGGAGATGTTTTCCTCAAGGTGTTTTCCGTGACATTGCAAGGATACAAAATGTGTGCTCTTCTCATTTCTTAATAAACTACAGGTTTGGGTCTACTCTAAAATTTGCCCTTTATTTTTTCCCCTGAAATTTAACCTGTTTAAGAAAACAGTTTTATACCATGCTAGTAATCTGATTGTACTTGAAGGTAATATATGCTTTCATATTACTCTGAATACAGCTGCTTTCCTGACCTGAGGCCTATGCTGAGAACTTAAATGTGAATTCTGGACTTCAGAAAATGGTAAGATAGGTTGCTGCTTCTGAAAACACTGCCTGGGAATTCCTGTGCTTTCATGTGTGTTATGTAGAGACAACATTAAAGCTCAGTTGCATAAGGCTCATTCTTATTTTCATGATATTCACTATTATTTTAAGAACTCTTAAGCATTCCTAGTAGGTGCAGGAGAAAAAACCTGCAAAGACAGGAAAGTTCTCCCTTTCTTACCATGATAATAAGAAGTGCTTGAGATAAATGAGTGCTATGTGAGAAGCATCATTATTGCTCTTCCCATTTCTTATGACAGTAAAGTTTTCTTTTTTTCACTTTAGACTGTGTATGGGTTTTTTTGTTTGCTTTTTTTTTAGTTTTGGTTAGGTTTTTGTGTGTGGGGGTGTGGGTTTGTGTGTGTGTAAACTATTGGACTGACTGCCACAGTGATTGCACTCTTTTCAGTAGTCACTCAGAACAGATAGATTGCAGGGAATGGCAAAATAAAATTCCCTTACAGTATGTTAGCTGGGATCTGAAGATCAATTCTGAATGCAGCCCTCTTTATTTGGTTTGGGGTTTGGTTTTGTTTTGCTTGTTTTTGTTGTTGTTGTTGTGGGGTTTAGGTGGCCTTTTTCCACTATTGCAGACTGTATTTCAAATTACTGACAGTAGCAATGGCTGTTCTAATTTTGTCACAAGTCACACTGAAACAACTTTTCGTCTCTCCTGAACATAAGTGCAACTGCATGTGCTGTGATCCAGAACCAGGAAGCCTATGCCATTTCCTTTTGGTAAACATGGAGGTTGGGAGTATGGTTGACTTTTAGTTTACCCAACAGTCTGCAGCTGACAAGATTTCTGGATTTTCTCACCTAGTCATCTTTTGTGTGACTTGTATCAGAAGAGAAGCCAGAGCTAAGCATACTAGATAGCTCAGTAAAATACTATTGCCTGGTCTTGTTCTTTGCTTTTAGGGTAAATTAATCAGATTTGGAGGGATGTCCTCTCAGTTTAACACATTTCTGATTTCATTAACAGACCCAAGAATGTAAGTGTTTTGTTGATAAAGTCTTTAAATAAATGCAAGCCATCTTTTTATCTGGAAGGCAGCAAATTTGTATACAAACAACTGAAAAACCCCCTTATAAATGCATTTCATTGGAAGAATAAAAGAAGTCTTGCAATTGGTCAAGAAAAAATTGTCAATACCTGTTTTTTCCAACCTTTTGAACCCTTCTTCAGGAACAATGTTTTCCATGGTTTGATGCTTGCAGCTCCATAAAGAAAAATCTTTTGTCATGGAAATCTTATTCTCTGCCCATAATAACTCTAATAGCAATGTTGAATTGCATTGTCTGTCCATTTATCTTAATGTCCCAGTTCTTGTAAGGATTAGTTAGAATCATATGTTTCCAAGGGAAACACAAGAAATCTTTGCATGGTAAGCCAGAGTCTTCTGTTCCAAAGTAAGGAACCAGAAATACAGTTGGGCAGAGACTGAGTAGCTGTTACAAATTTTTTTTGTAACTACGAATTTTTGTAGTTCGGGCTGAGCTGTAACTTGAGAGCTGACAAATAGCTGACCAAAAATGACACAGGATAACAAATAAAGTAGGTGCATGTGCTTGTTGGGGGAAAATGGTCCTTTCCCATGTGAAACTGTAGAAATATGGTCATTAATGAGTAATTCTGTGGTATAAGTGGGAAGATTCTTTTGTTTCTGTTTTATCTTGTTGAACTGATTTTAGGAATTGGTCCAGGTGAAAAACTAGATGTATTTTTTCTGAACAGCAGATGAATATATGGCATGTTTATAAACCTCATAAACAATACCAGTTTCATCCTCTGTCCTGCAGTAACTTTCTCTGACATTTAAGAACCAAAGACTATGTCTGAAGAAGATCACAGATGTCATAGCAATGAACATTTAAGATCACAGATTTAAGAATAAAAAAGAAATTTATTATATAAATTATAAATTAGTTCACATTATATAGTATTATATATTAATATATTAATATACAAGATATTGTTATACATTTATGTTTTTATAAAAATCTAAATACAATATGATTCATAATTAGTGAATACAATAATGGTATTTAGATTACATACACTAGATACTGCAAAGAACTAAGTACCTCCAGATACAATCCACAAGAAACAGCATATCAAGGAACAGAGCTGTCCAGAAATAAATAACAAAACCCTGATAGGAAGGGTGATTATTCTGAAGTAGCAGCCCTTTCTGGTTTCTGAATGCCTTAAACAGTACTTGGGCCCTTCCTTTCTGCTAAAGATACAGTCAGACACCTTCTCCCAAGGGTAGATAGCCAATCTTTTCCATTTGCAGAGCAGTGATAATGTTGCTCTCAGGTACAGTGTCTCACTGCTTAGTGCTTCGACAATCAGCCAAGTCATCCATGTTCAGGTCTTTTGCTCATCTGTGGGTTTCGAGCTTGAAGGGGTAATATTCACAGTTGTGTATGTTCTTTTTATTTTCTTTGTTACCTTGTAAGACTTTAAATGATAGGCTCTGAGATTCAGTAAGGAAGATTGCTGAGAAGAAAGGTGCCAAGTGACCTTGGTGTAGCCTCACCTCCAGCACTCTTCTCACTGTCCCAGTGCATCGAGTAGGCAGCCGTGGATGTCTAACACCAGGTCAGACAGCTCAGAGTCAGAGCTTGTGTTCAATATCAGCATAGCAAAGATCCTTTTTAGATCTGGCCTCTACACACAGAGTTTGAAAATAGCCTACATTCATTACAACTCATGTGAATATTCATGTGTGTAAAGTAAAACATTTCAGGGCCCAAAATCCACACCCAGCCTACAGGTCTGTGGATCTATGGGTTAGGCCTTTAGTCAGACCGAAATCTTGTTTGTTGCACTAAATACCCATTGGCTTGTGCATAGAATCACAGGACTGTTTTCTTTTCCTGCTACATACAGCAGACAGAAGTGATCCAGCCTGTGAACTGATTCTTCTGACCCTGAGAACAGCAGATATCTGGGTAGGAAAATATGCAGCAGGAGGCATGGTGCCCCCAAAAAACAATCTTTAAAATAATCATTTTAATTACTCTTCAGGGCTTGCATATCTTTTATTTCTCTTCCAGGTTTTTAATTGTATCTGTCAGTAAGGTACCAAAAATACACAATAAAAGAAAATTGAGCCATCCTGAGATAATGCTGGCATTTATGTAGGTCTTTTCAAAGTATTGGGAAAACTGGAAAGGCTGAGCTGTGATCAGTAAATGATCAGTCTAAAGTTATTCACTGGGATGAGGAGTGAAGTCAGTGTTGATGAGCAAGGTACTGTGCAAAATATGCACTCCCTGGATTCAGGAGTCAACTGAGTCTTCTTGGTCGTGGATGGGTGGATACCAGGAGATAAGCAGCACTGCTTGGAAAGCAGTCAGTGCCTGACCTGGTGTTGTGGGTGCCGTGTGCCTGCTCGACTCCAAGGGCTTTTAATGGGCAAAAGAGCCATCAGGCAGAGCTTCAGGGAGGCATAGGGGCAATATGAAGCAAACAATATTGCAAGACTTCAAAGAGATTCAAACATTGTCAGTGTATGAAAGCAAAGGGAAAACATTTGCTCGGGTTCAGATGTGAAACTTGGTACTTGCAGAGCTGTAGGTAGAGATTTACTGTAAGGTACTCTGGGAAGAAGATTTCAATAAAATAATAAATAGGAAGGTTAGCTTTTCTTCGTGGTTGTTTCCAGCATGTAGAACAGTAAATACACTTAACCTACACACAGAGGGGACTGCTGCCTGTTTTAGACAGTCTAACTGTTCCCTGAAATCACTTAAAATTACCTTCTAAATATACTAATAGGGCAATTTTGCCATGATATTTGGAAATTATATTTTGGTTTGCATGTGTAACTCATCAATTAGCAGCATCCAAGAAGAAGCAGTTTTAAGTCGGATTCGTGCATTTATTCCTGAAAATAAAGACCATTGCTGCGAACAATGATTTTGGGAATTAGTCTTTCCTATTGGGCAGGAGAAGAAAAGCCGCCGTTTTCGCTGTTTCCTCAGTAATTTTTGCGCGTCGCGAGGCTCGCGGTTTAGGATCCGGGGTTCGGCGGGTCCGCGGTGGCCGCCAGTGACCAGGGCAGGGCCAAGGCGGCGGCGGCGGCGGCGGGG
>VWZW01006298.1:56194-113839 GCA_013397115.1 Edolisoma coerulescens
CGGGGGCGCATCCTCGGCGGCGAGCGGCGGTGCGGGAGCGGCGTCCAGCCGGAGCGGCGGCCGGAGGGCTGCGCGGTGTCCGGGCTGGGAGCGAGACCGCGGTGAAGCAACTCCCTTTGAACTTTGGCCAATATTTAATGACTTGGAAGGCAGATAAGATGGGGAATAAAATATTCATGGTCTCAATAAAGACGGGGACACGGAGTATTGGAAAGATGAAAAACTGTACAGCTCGCAGAAAGGGTGCAGAAAACAGCCATCTTGAATATTTTAATCTCTGGCAAGTGTTTCTTTGGAACAAAATGGATGTTGGAGGGAAACAGCATAGTTAACATTACTGTAGCCTTCCATTTCTAACACCATCCCTCTCGCAGAATTCAGCTGGCACGAAGCAGGGAGACTGGAAGGAACCCACAGCCTTTCATCTACCTACAATGGCAATAAATAATCATAATCTGAATACTGTGGTCTGGAAATTTAGTACCTCTCTAAGTGATGGTGCTTTTTTTACCCACGATTTATATCGATTTGTTTTCATCGACATAAGTCACACGTAATGCTGCAAAAACACTCTCAGAGCTCATGGAACATAAAGAAACAATTGGTCTGTGTTCAGCCAGAACACATTGGTAAAGATTTTTTGTTTTTTATGATACTGTACCTTGTTACCATCACCAAAGTCAAAGGAGGTATTCTTACCGATTACCCTGGAAATTGAATCAGGCCCTGGGTTCAGAATTTGTTGTGTATTCATGATATGAACCAATTATTCTAAGGATTCATTGTTTGGCCATAAAAATCACTCTAGGCTGAAATTAGGCTTAAAAAGTCCCCAGGATTTTTTCCACTTCTACTAAAATGGGTTAACAGCTGTCTTTATTTTTTCTTTCCTTTTCCCCCCACCTCAAACTGATGGTGAAAACAAATACAACATGCTGATTTCTGATGCTTTTTGTTTTCGTATTACTGCGAAATAGCTTTTCAATCTTTTTTTTTTTTTCCTTAAGAATTGCAAGGCTGAAATACAGTTAGGCCTTCACAAATTTTTAATTTTTTGTTGTTGGTTTTCTGTTGTTTTTTTTTTAACAGAGGAACAACCGACTGAAGTGGGGGGTGTGGTGAGAGCAGAGACAATAAGTCAGTGGTTCAGCTACACAGGCTCAGAAAGGCTCCTTCCCGGGGATTATTTATTTATTTCTTTTCTCGTTGCTGTTTGCTTACTTTGGACCTACTCCTTCGCAGATAAGCACAGCAGAAACAGCGCACTTAAAAAAACCCCAAAAAACCCAAAGACAGCTAAAAAAATATAATGTGGGAATGGCTGGAGAGCATTGTCTGAAGATTAAAGAATAGGGTTTCGAGACAGAACTGCTTGATTTTATTCACTTACTGATTGCTTTAATGTCAATTTGGGCAACAATTCTAATCCTAATTGTTAAGGATAATGTTCCTGTTGAGAACTGTATTGTTCTTATTAAAGTTTCTAATTTTTCAAGGAAATTCTGAGATACTGCATATGCAGTTCCTGATTATTTCAGCATCTTGGTGCAGCTTTACTTTCTGTATCTGAACATTTTTGCTTTAATTTCTCAGTTCCATACTTTCACCCATGGATTGATACATAAAAAGTATATATTTAGCATCTCTTTCATAGACATCCTGATGTTTGTACAGCCCTTCTTGAGACTATTTGAACCAAAAGGCACTATGAAACCAAGCAGCTTCCCAGTTATTTTTTTTATAATTGTAGCACACAGGAATCTCCAAAGAATAGCATTTATGAAAAGCAGGGTGAGCAAAATTACTAAAACGCAAATGACAAGATCCATCAAAGGCTAAAATTACAAACTTGTGCTTGTGAGAAAAAAAATGCATGGACTAGAAACAATAACCTAGAAAAGCAGGCACTGACTTCTTAATGGGCAGGTCTTGTTCTGAAAATGAAAGTGACACTCAGCTCAAGTTTTCAACACTATCTAAGAAACAGGAAGATTTCAACTAGATTGAGTAATACTGGGGACTGCTATAGGGCCCAGAGAGGAAAGCTGTGCCACATTTGCTGAAAGCTTAAGGAACTGCATTTAAATGTCATGGAAATCCGATTTATGTGGGAAAGGTATGAAGGGTTCCAGGGAGGAAACAGGGTGTGAAGAAAGATCAAGGAGATATAACCCTGTATTTTGTCCCACAGCTGTGAAGGACAAAGAAATTTTGTAGAAATAAATAAAATGAATAAATTGATTTATAAATTATAAATCAATAAAATATAAATTAATTAAAAACTATTTTATGATTACTCAAAAGATATATTTTGCCCCAAAGAATTGTATTCACAAGAAGAGAAATACCAGTGTAATATTTTTCCTGTAAAGAATATGACTTTGATTCACTAATTTCATTTGCCCTAATGTACTTATAACACAGTTACATGAGATAGGCTCAGATTATTTTTTTCTGTAAAGTGTTATATTCCTTTGTCATCATCATAGCTTTGTTGGCAAAACCTGAGAGCTAAATTACACCTTCATAGTTAAAGAGACAGGGAAAATTGTGGGAATACTTCTATCTACACCTTCCAGAAGAGCAAGGAGTATCTGAGAATTTCCAAATAACTGGGGCCAAGGGACTGTTGATTTTACATGTTATTCTGAATGGACAGGATATTCTGGTTATTTTATTTTCTCATTGTGCCATTGGCACATCAGGCTCTGCAAGCAACTGTTAAGTGCTTGCTAGAGTAGTGCATATATTGATAAGGAATAATTGGTTTAACAAGCTGAGAGTTGTTTGTAAATATATCTGCTTAAAAGTTGGTGCTGCTAAATCCCTTGTACTGTTTAGAAGATGACTGTAAAGCAGTGAAGTAAAATGGCAGGATTAGCATGATAATTTTTGTTTACAGATTCCCTGCAAACATTTCTGGTTTTGTAACACAGATGTGCTCTTCAGATCATGTTTCTAAATATTTCCTCTTCTGTGGTTCGATTGAAAATAGGCAGTAGTAACAGTGGTTACTTGTGGTGACCTGGCCAACAGTTACTACTCAAAATTAAGATCTTCAGTTTAATGTGAGGACATACTGTATCTGATTTTTTTTTCTTGGGTGACATAAATATTCTGAAACTCAAAAATTTGAGTTTTGCAGATGCTCTCCATAATTTGTTTAGCCTCAGAGTGAAAGTGATACAGAAAGGTCTGTGCCATGACACACACTGTGTTGGTACTCTTGGGCCTCACGGGGTTGCCAGCGCTGAAGTACTTCCAGTATAAATGAGAGATAAAACTTGTAATTAATGATGTGCAAAGCTTTGAGTTTAGGCAAATATTTGCAAAAATGTTTTATTCATTTTCCTTTAATATTTAGCAATGGATTCTGGGTTTGACCGGGTCTAACTTAAAATGAAAAAAAAAAGAAAAAGGGAGGACTTTTCCTCTTTCATTTTCCTTTGGGCAGCACAGGTCTGGTCAAACTAAAGGTGGAGTTTCCCCAGAGCCGGTGGGGCTGTGGCTGTCCTTGACTTCTCTCGTATGAATAGTTCACTCCCAGCTTGTAACTTGTTCTGTTATATCATGTTATCCAGATCTTGAAAAACAAGAATCTTCTGTATGCCTAACCTAACTATTCCCTTTTTTTCAGTCCTAAGATCCAGCACTCGCTTTTACTGCTGTCACATACTTTTAAAATCTCAGATATGCTGGCTGGAAAGGTAATAATTAGGAGTTTATTGTGGAAGGAAGATAAGATTATCTGCAGTAAAGATTTATTATTAGAAAATGAATAGCCTCATTTTCAAGATTTAAGAGACTTGTACAAATTACCTGCTGGATGGTTTTTTAGTTTCCAGTTCACATTAGTACTGAAAGAACTGTTTGGGGCCTATTATCCAGCTTTTGGAAAGTATTCTTGTAGTGGAAAAATTTGTAAGGGATTTGGAAATGAGGACTCATCTGGCTAGTAGATGTTCATAAAAATCTTAATGACTTCAGCAGCCTGAGGCTGTTGAGGCTGGGCTGGGCTTGGATGCAAACTATGGGACTGGCTTACTGGAGGATCCCCTCCCTACATGTGTGGTGCTGATAAGGGAAGGGCTGAAAAAAGGCTTTGAAATCTTTGAGTATATCTGTGGCTGGACTGACACCATCTCTTTTAAAAATAATTCTGTATTATAAATCACATTAAAAAGATAGTAGCTCTAATGCATAGGTCAGTTTGGAAACTTGTGCATAAAACTATCCAGGTTTTCCTACAAAGGCACTTTGCAGTTTTATACATGCCATTTTCTTACTTTAGTTTGCAGCTTTATGTAAAGAGTATATTCCTCTGAATAGAAACTGTTTTCAATTTAGTTTGCGTTGCTTTGGAGGGTTGTTTAAGCTAAAATCACTATGTATTTGACTTAAATGGTGACACTGTTATATATGGAAAAGCTGCTTTCCAGCATTTCCAGAGGCTTTTACATACTTCAGTAATTTTACTGTTACTGAGACATCTGTGTGCTTTTAACTCAAAGGCAGTGTTGTTGATCTTAGGGATAACTTGAAGTTGGTGTTAATATGCAAGGGAGAAATCTACTTTATGGTCAGTTTGGCAGCTGGCTTGAAAAGTGAAATGATACAAACGTAGTATTGGTTCATTAAAAAGAAAAACAACCCACCTTCACATTCAATTCTAGGCTGGTCTGTGGGTGCTGAGCACATGATACAGCTGGGCCAATTTGTGTTACTGACACTCGGGGATTGTCTCTGAAATCCATGCTCAATTTTCACTGAACATGTTTGAATCTGTTTCTCTGTAAGAAAATGTAGGGGATGTTGTCTTGTTCTCACAGGGCTGAATGGGATGGCCCTCAAGGTGAGGAGTACTGTGGTGCTCCTGCTAAGGAAAAAAAGGTGTATTTTAGAAAAACTGAGGAGATGGTCATTCTCCCCAGGAAAGATTCTCCTGCCGCTCAGCCATGAGGCTGCAGTACAGCGCAGCAGTCTGCTGCTCTGCCAACCTCTGGGGCATTCCTCTGGCAGCAACCTAAAATCCCAGCTAAGTACCAGCACGGGGCTGTGAAGCTGTGTGTGTCCTGGGAACTGCAAGGTGAGCTGCTGCAGCACGATGGCATCGATGAGGCCACCGAAGCGAGAAATTCTTTGTTACCCCTGCTTTCTGGGAGGGACAGGGCTGAGGAGCACCCCACCAAATAGGACTTTTTTCTTGAACTGCTACTGGTTATGTATTAAATCTCTCTCTCTGTCTCTGACTTTGCTAAGGTTCCTCTTGGCAGACAAGCAGATTTGCCTGTGACATTACTAACCTGCAGAGGAACAACAGATTTTTGCAACAACACAGTCCACTTATTACAGTGGTGATAGTTATCCCTAAGAGATTATTTCCCAAGTTTGGTGTTTGGGACACTCTGCTGATTTAGTTAGTGATTCAAACTGTTCTTCTCCGCTTTTCTGGAGTAGGGATTTAGGTGTTGTCTGCAGGAGGCAGCTGGGAATGTGGAGGCTGCTGTGGTTCTCACGGACACCCCAGAGCATTTGCTGGAGCTCCAGCCCCACCAGCCCAGGCAGTCACAGCTTTCAGAGGCAAAAGCTGTCCTGCCCTGAGCCTTCAGTGCCCTTCAGTGAGGAGTACAAAGAAGAAAGAAACAAACTTGTTTGCTGTTGTGGTGCTGGTGCAGTTGGCAATATCTTCAGGATGTTCACATGTGGGCGTATGGAAACAAACCCGCCTCTCCTCTCTGTGATTCAGTCTCCTTCCTCTGCTCTGTGTTTGGAGCAGTTTTTCTGATGTGTGCTGCAAGCATCCATCCATCCATCCATCCATCCATCCATCCATCCATCCATCCATCCATCCATCCATCCATCCCTCTATCCCCGCTGCTCCTGCAGCTGGCCACACCACTGGCTTAGCTCCTCTGGAGCAGCAGTTCCTGTCAGGCAGCAACACGAGTGCTGTCTGCACAAGATGAATTTTCTCACTCATGTTTTCTTTCCTTCTGTCTTCATTTTCCCTTGATCTTTCTGCTGGATTTTTTTCTTCTCGGAACCTTCACTCGCTTTGGTCGCTTTCCCATCTCCCCCTGCCCCCATTTCCTTTCTTTCTTTCTTTCATTTCTCTCATTTCTTGTATTCTCCCTTCACTTATTTTTCTCTCTATTATCTTTCCTGTCCTCCTCTGCATTCTTTCAATCCCAGCAGGGCTCGCGCATACAAATTGACCCCCTCCCAGCCAGTAATGTGATCGAAGCTCTTTGTGGCTCCTACTATCTCTATGGTAACTATCAGGGGGGTCTCGAGAGTGGTGGTAGACCCAAGGCATCGGCCCACGTACTGTTGTTCTTGCCAGCGTTATGTGCTGACCACATGGGCCTGACTGCTCATTTACAACTACTTCTTATTTTAAAAAAATATTGATACCCTGAAGTGCTTAAATGGGGAAAACAGACTGCACACTTGAGCCAAATTGTTGTTGGGTTCTCAGGGTTTTGGAAAATGGTTTCTCGTTTCAGAGTTGCTTTCCTTGGTGGATCTGTTGTTTTCTAATCATTGTGGAGTGGCACATTGGCTGTTTCATGGGCTCTGGAAACTACAATTATGCTGCAAAAATGAGTATCTGCAATGCATGGGTGGCCAGTGGTGCTGCAGTGGTGGTGGTTGTAAGTGCCAGCACAGACTGAGAAAATACTTACAAGTGGTTTGCATGTTGTGAATGTCATGAGCTCTTGCTTTTCCCCATGCTAACCAGCTTACCACATACCCCCAGTTTCTGGGATTTGTACAAGCATGGAGCAACCATAGGATTTGATGGAAGGAATGACTGAAAAACCTATGGTGTGACAGGAGAAACGGACACGGTCCCTTTTGGTGCTAAGATTTTCCTCAAATAGCCGGGGATGCCAGTGGAGAACCAGGGACACAATGAAACCTAAGGCTTTGTTAACTATTATTTTTGCAGTACATACAGTATTAAAAATACAATTCCCGTCATGACTGTACTCCAAATATTGTTTTGTTAAATTCTTCAAAACCGCTGTGATTTTTGTGCTCCCTCTGAATGCGTATGTATTTGTGGCCAAAAAATTGATTCCATTTGTCATACCTGTTAATTCCATTAATTGCATCAGCTTTAAAGGCAGCAATATATAAAATCCATGAGAAAATTTTTTAAAGATTTACCTGGCTTTTTTAAATAAATAGTTTCATATCTAATATAGCTCTATAAATATTTCTGAAATTAAAGAAAAGTCAACTAGCCTTATTATATCATGACATTACATATTACTTAGGATGTGCAAAGTCAATCAGTTAACTACACCTCACCAGCCCTTGAAAATTCACTACATGAAAATTCACTACAAACCCAACACCATCCTATTTGAAACTCTTCAACCCTCAAACAATTGCACAGTAGTGTTGGCACTAAAAGCAGCACCTTGCTCAAATCTTTGAAAGGAATAAACTTCAGAAGATGATTGTTAGGTTTTTCAACTGGCTTCATGATCCACACTCATAACTTTATTAATCGTTTAGTTCATTTGACAGTGCATTGATGGAGAGTTTTACATCTACTGACTTGTGGATAAATCAACATCTATAAACTGCCTTTTTGGGTGAAATGCAGCCAGCGGTGACAGGGTTAACACTGTGGGCATTTAAGTGGTCATAATTAACAGTCCATTAAGATGAATGGAGCAAGTTCGCACTTAGCGATGCTGTTGTTTAATTCTGCCTGTTTACAGACTCAAGAGGACAACAGCAAGGGGCTTGAGATTGCCTAGGATTTGCAATAGGGAAGCAAGGAATCACATTTTAAAATAAATTGTAACTAGATTTAAAAAGGCTAAAATCATTTGGGAAGCACATTTCCTGGTTCGGGGGATTTCTGCTGTCCCAGTTCACTTTCTCGAGTAAGTGGGTTGATACTAACTAAGGTTTTGCTTTCCACCGAACAAATCGGCCAAAACAAAGCCCTTACTATGCTTAATGCCCTTCCCGTTTCACAACTATTTGTATAAGCAATGGATTTTGTAGCTGGTTATTAATAGGGATGCAGGAGGAACTCAGCTCTTCTAAGCTGTAAATGTCCTTCGGGTTCTGATGGGTGGCTGCTCTTCTGCAGTGTTTAACATTTGATATAAAACCCCACTATTAATGTTGTCAATCTTGAGCATTAAAAATATGAAATAGGACAGAAATCCAGCATGCTAGCCTAGAAAATTCCTACTGTAGAAAAACCCCTTGGCTTTATTTGCCTTCTGCATCCCCAAGTTTTCACAAAAGTATTTTTCAACTTTTTCTCCGGTGAAGTGGAAAATTAGCTTTGTTAAAAGGAAGCCAAATTTTTCATGCAATCTGTTAATTCTAAGATGTGAAGCTTAAAAAACCCAACAAAACACGAGGCCACGCTATACCAAGACTTAAGACTTGCAAGAGAATCCTGGGGGTCTCTAACTTTGCTGCTGAAGAATGCAGCTTTTGCTGCCAGTCTGGAGTCAGAGCTCGGGAGAGAGCTGGGATGGGCCCAGGCAGAGGATTCACTATTTGAACAAGAACCATTTTAGCCAAAAAGCAGTAGTGAAACTGCTAGAGAAGCCTGTCATTTCGAAGTAATACGCAGTTCTTTTTATAAGGTCTCCATTTTATTGGTACAATTTTTTCCTTGTAAAGGATTGTGAGTGTAATTAATTATAGGCAATAAATTGTAAGTGCATTTCATAGCTCCTGTATGTCTGGCTATATGACAGCTCTCAGAAATGTGGTTGTTAAACATACTGAAGAGCAATAGGGTAAGCAGTCATTTTCTCTAGGTTTGGTTTGGGTTTTTTTGTTGTTTTGGTATCAGGGAGTCTGAAAACAGTATGACAAAAATTAAAAATGAACATTCCCATGGAATTTTTAATTACTAATGTCAACATAAATTACTGATAAATTTTTCTAGAAACAGTTTCAGTCTTAAGGGCAGGGATGCTGTTTAAAGATAACCTCAAAATACAATTATATAATCATGTTACCCATTCTTGTTAGAAATAACATATTCATGAATGAATACAGTTTTGCTTTTGTATACAGTTTGGATGTCTTGTGCTTTTAAATGTAACTTTCAAATTTAAAAATACAATGTTTTTTAAAAAATTAATTTTGAACTTTTGATGACAATTCTCAATGTTCATTTTAGCAAGCATGTGTTTGCTTAAATTAAAATTAGGCCATAGTACCTTAAACTTATTAACAAGAAAAATGTATCTGGATGAGCCAGAATGATTCCAGGAAATCCTTTGAAGAAAATTTCCTTTTATCGGGTTTTCCTGGAAAATCACATTTGTAGAAAAGCAAATTGATTTGTTTTAAAATAAAATATTTTAAATTAGTTCAGCAACTTGAATTCTGCACATCTCTGATTGATAAAAATTGTTACTATTTCAAAAACAACGGAACTGAAAAAAATAGTCTGAATTAACAAGAAACAGTACTTCATGCAGCATGTCCAATAAAACTGTTAGTTATTTTTCAAAATTTAATAGGTTTTTAATTGATTAAAAGTAGAATCCAAAATAGAGGAGAAAGATACATTTGAAGAATATTAGAATTCTTATTCATTAGGCAGGAATTAAAACGGGTTACAGTAATATATAATCCATTGTACAGAGGAATCTTGGTCAGCAACTTGAAGGCAAAATGAATACTTCTCTCTTTAAAAAAAAGGCACGTTTTACCTCTTCTTTTACCTGATGCTCCATTCTTTGGTGATTCTTGATCTGTGTCCCTCCTTTAATTCACCTTTAATTGCAATCACTGGCAATTTCAGCAACAAGAGCTACGTGTTTTTTCCGTCTTCACTCGTACAGTAACTAGCCACAAATCCTTTCACTTCCCCAGAATATAAACGATTGATTTTCACAGATTAGGAGCAGACTGGTTGCAGGTTGTTCAGTAAATGTTCTTCCCAAGAAGTAAAACCATACTGTTTCTTTGTTCCAGTTGTAAAGAACCTGCCATGATAACAACAGCCTTTAAATGATGATGTCAAAATGTCAAAGAGGAAAGTGGCCGTGTGTGAGGTCAGGAGTCTCACTGATGCAGAAAGCAACTGGAGAAAAAACTAGCATGAGTTCTGGTGAATTTTGGAATGGGTTCAAAAAGTGAATATTTATGAGAGTGGCATAATATATTTATTCTGGATACAGAATCTGCAAATTTCCTCCTTCTCTTTTTCTTTTTTTTAGTTAACTAAGGTTAAACATCCCTCTATATGACTCTCTTACTTCTAGCCCTGCACAGTTCCTCATATGAGAGGAAGAAGGAGAATTTGTGACCTTAATCCTTACATAGAACTCCAATTTATTTAAACCAGAGTCTTGGATTTTGAGTTGGGGATCTTGATTTATGTCAAGATTGTGGTGATATTTTTGATTGATGTGGATTTTGTATATCCTGCACATTTTACGTAAGCTGCTGTGTATGTGGTCACACTTCACACACCCACTCGCAAAATATTCTGATTTGGGATGGGCCCACAAGGATCATCGAGTCCAACTATTAAGGGAATGGCCTGTACTTACACAGATTGATGGGGTTGTATCTGACTCATACTTCTGGTCTATTAGACGGTGGTGCAGGTTTGCCTAAAATACACAGGGTGTTCTTTGCAAAATACAGACAACTCTAGCAAAATTAAATGGTTGCGAAGGTGTGCTATTTAAGAACGAAAACTGCTAGAAAGCAACAGTGCTTTCAAAGAGTAGGTGTTGTCTGCAATGTGTGTAATGGGTGATCTCTGATCCCCAGTGCTTGGATGTGGTCTGGGAAATCTCACCCCGGTTGTTGCTACAGGCAGGATTGCAGGGGTGGGGCTGTGGCCTTGAGTCAGACCCTCTCTGGCATCTGTGCTCCCTCCCTGTGGTCTCCTACCAGCAGCAGCAGATAATGGTGAGTGACACCAATACAATTGTTTTACGGAATTGCACAGTGATTTTTAAAAAAATTATAATAGTATCTAATATCAATTTGACGGTACTAGACACCAGAGTTTTTTGGGTTTTTTTAATGTCACAAATGAAATTTCCAGCCGTTCACTTTACTGGCTACTACGTAGGAAAGCTTTTCTGAAAGTTTGCTTAAGGCATTGAGATAATTCTAATGCACAAATGGGCTTTGCTTGTAGGAATAAATAAATCACTGCTTGCCTTCAAAACCAAGCAGATAATTAATCTGAGTTCACATGTTGATTTTTGATTTTACTGGACACCAGTTCACACCATCCAGATTGATTTAGGAAAGAGTTAAGCTCTCATGTTAACTAAATCAGTCATTATTTTCTGCAAAGGACAACCTATAGCTCCCACAGCACCTGTTGCCTGTCTCTGGGACATACCAGCACGTTGTGCACTTGGTTACCTCAGATTTTGTAGGATGAATCTCTTTGTCCAGGGCTAGGGCTAGGTATAGGTGCCCACAGCTACCGAGGATGTCTGTGATTCCAGTTGCTCTTCAAGGCACAGGGTGTTTCTGTGACCTTATTCAGTGAATGTGGATCACTCATTTCTCAAAAAAAAAATTATAGCTATCACCAGAAATGGATGCAAGACATGGTTGGTTTTTTGTTGATGTCTACAATTCACTGTAGATGTTTTTAAATAGGTAATTTTTTTCCAAAGGTTTTAAAAGTCTTGTCTGTTCTATTCATTGAGTAAAGAGAGGAAGAAAATCAATAATTGGTCTCTGGTGAGCAGGAGCCTTATTTTAAGTGGTATTTCCTCATTTACATATCCAAGATAAGAGTCATAAGAGATTCTGCTTTGGAGCTAGAGAAAGGCACATTGCTGGAGAAATTGTTCACCAGTTAGGACAAGTCTGCCTTTAAACTCAAGCCAGACAGTCTTTCTTACAACAACTTACTTCTCTTTCTTGGTAGAAATATTGACTTTAAAAGAAAAGCCTGAATAATGATTTCTTGTCTTGTTGAGAAAAAGTAAATGATGATTTCATGTCATACGATTTTCCTACATTTGTTCTGAGCAGAGGAGAGAGGAGAGCTTCAAACTTTGTGGCATATATAGTTTGTGTAAGCTTTGGATCTCTAGACTGCAACCACGTGTGAGAGAAAGACCTCTTGAAATACATGGCAACTGCAAAGGTTTCACCTACCCTGCGAGATTTACTGATGGGGGATTTGGATCATTTCCTAAAACTCTTGCCATGGAAATTTTTGAGGAATTGATGCCATACTATTTACTAGCTGTATGATTTGGCGTGGGATTCTCTGCTGGCAGTGCCGTGAGACTGGTCCCACCTTGAAATGTTGTGATCTGTGCTAGGCCCGGATGTTTGAAAACTGTTTGTCTTTACTGGCAGATGCTGGAGGAAGATCAGAGCTGCAATTAACCTATTTACAGCAAAAGCTTGCACATGACTTAGAAAAAAACCCTAAACTTTAAACCAAAAAAGATTTAAAAGTTATAGAACAAATGACTGAATAGAGAAAATCTGGGTTTAATTAACTGTAAAATTGGTTGCAAATGTTTTCAAAAGCTTCTAACGTTATTGGTTGGGAAGTTGCTGTTTTGGAAGCTCTCAGCAAGTGGCACAGCTCTCCAGGGAGTATGCGGGTGGTGGAAATGCCACACTGGTGTGGGTGATGGAGCCAGGTCCCCCCAAGGAATGGTGAAGCCTCTCCCAGGAAGCAGCTGAGCCTAGGGCTGTGCGTGGTGCTTGCTTGCACAGAGGAGTCCAGCCTGACAGATGTGAGTGTGTTTTAGGTCCTACTGTTGCTTCTGCTGCTGAGAAAAATCATTTGGAATTTCCTTGCTTAGAAACACTTCCTTGCACAGCTGCCTTGGGGCCCAAAGCAGCGTTACTGACCTTGGTGTGGACCATCACTGAACAAAGTGCAGCTGATCACCGACCCATTGGGATTGTCCCAAAAGGTGAATCAGCTGCCTGCCTCGGGATGCCCAGTGTAGGTGGAAGCCATGA
This sequence comes from Edolisoma coerulescens, assembly GCA_013397115.1. Lineage (NCBI taxonomy): Eukaryota > Metazoa > Chordata > Aves > Passeriformes > Campephagidae > Edolisoma > Edolisoma coerulescens. The sequence continues at coordinate 69,164 of VWZW01006298.1, forward strand.
GAAAGCAGCGAAGGGTGAGGGGTTTAAGGAAAGCTTGTGCTGTCGAATGTCGCAACCGTAAATGTTTGCCAAAACAGTTTCCAAGGGGCTGGAACAAGAGGCTAATTACAAGAATTGATCTTTTTATTATTGTGACTGAAAGGGATGACATAGCAGAGGAAGAAGTATTTCCAGAGCAGTCAGTATTTCAGATAGTATTTGTTGCAGAGAAGCATCCAAAACTCTCAGCCAAACCTCAACACTTAAATAGTAGATATTGGCATAGAATGAGTCAAAATACAGTGTATATTTGTCAATTTAGGTTGCAAATCTAACTTCTGATCCTTTCCAAAGTATCAATGGCCATTATAAAAACTGTTTTTGTGGCAGAAGCCCTTGCAAACTGAAGTGTTTCTTGGAGAGTGATGGGAGAAGAATGTTTAAAAAAATTGTGTTTACTGTCTGAGGAGCATTATTAAGAACTCTTAATTTTCCCAAAAAAATTCAGCCTTTATCTAGAAAACAGTAAACCCTGAACCCCCCCCAAAAAAAATCAAACTCTGAAAAATGTTTTAATATTGAAGATGAGCAAATAATTTAAAATGTCGTTTATTCATTGTATGTAAATAATGTAATAGATCACAAAAGTAATAATTTTTTCAAATTCTTTCACTAATATATCTCGATTTTAATTATTACCTGATGGATTAAAGTATTTGATACTTGTCTGGAGCAGCTCTTGGTCAGAGTTGTAGTAGCAATAATAGGCTCTGTTCCAGTTCTGTGGTCAGATCAGCATACAGCCTTATCATGGGAGATTTTTATATGTGTGTATTTAAAATCTTCCTCACATATGGATGTTTGCGCACTACGTGGTTGTGAAAGCAACTGTCACAGTTTATTTGCTGTTTCAGTCAGCAAGATTTTCTCATCAGCTCTGATCAATGCTTTTCCCCCCTTCATTTCCACTGGTACAGGTGACATCTCACCGAGTCCCTGCAGCCTTGACCCCAGCAGTGCTGAGACTGCCGGAGCTCTTTCACCTGGCCTTAGGGCATGTTGGGAACTCACCTCTTGCAGCCAAGATGGTATTCAAGCAGATCCCATTTTTAATTACAAAGATGACCTTGGATCCTCTTAAAATTACCAGTTTATGCTGAACACTCCAGCTCAGTGTGCAAAATGGGGGGACAGTGCTGCTCTCCAGGCTCTGCTGCTGCTCATGGCTCTGCCATCTGTCCGTGGGGAAGGGATGAAACCCCAACAGACACAGCATGTGAGAATCTCAAAGGTGTCATAATTTTTCACAGCCTTCTGGTGAGGTAGCAAAGTCGTTTTGGTTTTACAAGTGACAGCAGAAGTACAGAGCCCCTGCAGCCCAAATCCTCAAAGATATTTAAACAACTACTTTCTGTGTAGGTGCTGGCCCCGAGTAGACATCCCCTGTCTGATGCAGGTTCTGCAGATCCTTCCTGCCAACATGAGCTTAATTTTCTTTTATTTGTGAGAGGAGGAATATATTTGTTTCAGGGTGTAAGACTTCAGTCTTAGAGGCTACATGGGTGTTGTTAGGACCTGGTAATTTTACTGTTATGGAATAATGGGGAGTTTTCCTTGTAAGGCTGGGAGTTGTGGTTCAGGAAACTTTCACTGGCCTAACAAAGTAGAAACATTTACAGGCCTCATCAGGAGTAAGTAATAACTTTAATGGAGCAGTTAATTAGTTCTGCTCTTTTCAGACAGGATCATTAGAATTTAATGAGAATTAATAATTTCATAAAGCATGGAAATATATTGCCCCAAGCAAAATAAAGTAACACACATTTCACAGATAGCTATTTTAAATGAATACGGTGACATTTTCTCATATTGTTGGATGATCTATAATATTTTTATGTAGTAACTCAAGATAAAGTATTTGGCTCACATTATAAAGTGTGTTACTGTTTGAAGATAGAAAGTCCCCATTGTTAGCGAACAGGAATACAAACCTAAATACGGTGGTGTAAATGCAGTCCTTTATCACTGTTGGCTTTTTTCTTGAACATTTTAAAGACAAAGATCACCTAGAAGCATTATTGAAGAGCAGTAGAAGTCCTTTGCCATGTGCTGTGATCTCTTGTGTCGGCTCTACCACATTACCTATTAATTAAAACAAGCACATTAATAGTTTGAGAATAAGATGTCATAAAAGCAGGACAGAAAATATTCATAAAACGTGTATTTGGGGCTCTTTTAGCTGGACATCATCCAGCAACATAATAAGTAATGTAACAAACAACAAACAAGTATTCCATATAAGGGGGATTTTTTTTTTAGTCTAGCATTTTAAGCAAATTATTATCTATAGTTTTTGTGCCTCAACTGTTGTTCATGGCATAAAAAGAAGCCATTTCTCATTTCCAGATTCTGGGCTGGTTTAAATTGGCCTGACTTCCACTGGCACTCATGAGGTTGTACCAATGTCCATGAGTCAAGGATGGGGCCCAAATGCTTTAATGAGGACTTTGGAAGTCCTAGAAAAGAGGGAAGGAAATTCCTTCTGTATATGCTGTAACTGCTGATCTGTCTTTTTCACAGAATTTTTACTTTGCTGCTTGAACATATGGATGACATTCTTTATTGTATTCATTGCAAATTGAAATAGTTGATCAATAAACCCTAATTTGATGGATGTTATGAACTGTTCCTCTGACCATGGCCTGAACTTGCAGGCTAACAAACATAGCATAAAATGGAGGCAGCCAAAAAAAAGTGTTGATCCTGTCCAGCTCCCAGCCCCTGGCGTGATGTACCATGTGTACGTGTGACACGGTTAAATCAGCGTAAAGCTGGTGCTGTGGGGCAGAGATGCAGACTCGCAGAGCTTCTAATCTTATTCCTGAAAGAACTAAAACTTGGGCTAAACATGTCAGAGTGAGCAAGGGCCAAAGTAGAGCTCCCCTGCCACTGAGGCTAGGCTGTGGTACTCTGTCATTAGAGCACCGTTTGTGGGGAGATCTGAATTCCTCGTGCTGTAGCAAAACCTAGCCAAAGCACAGGCAAATCAAACTATTCAGCTTTTCATGATGGTCCAACCCATTTCATTTTTCAAAACTGCAGAGCAGTAAAATGGAACATTCTTTCTTGCTGGCTCTTCAGAGCAAAAAAAAAAACATAGCAAGAGAAAATGCTGGCTCAAACTTCAAATGCATAATACATCTCCCATCACCACAGATGTGAAAGAAAATTACCTACCAGGTCTTTTTTTCAGTAGGAGTTTGTATTTAAAATGAAACACGTGATCATTACAGTATTTCAACAGTTAGATGAAAAACTGCTGCAATATATACATGTATGTATATATGTGTATATACATATATACAAAATTCTGCAAGAGATGAGTACTTGAAGTGAGCATTCCAAGTATTGGCCATCCAAATATGCAACAAACTACATTCTGCTTCTCTCAATTTTTCTTATTAACTTTTTCAGATTTAAGACTATAATATGTTTTTTCTCAGCCTCTTTTTCATCTTCCAAGCCTGATGTTTTCTGTTACAATAATGATTGCTATGTACTGCAGCAGCACTGAGGCACGAGTGGCTGGAAATCGAGAGCTACTGTTTCTGTGTAACAAAAAGGAGAATCTCTTCCAGAAAGCTGGCAAATACAAGAATACAGAGAGGGGACGTGTGGGCACAACAGAGCAGGGAAGACACTGCAACAGCACCGCTTGTTGTACGTGCAGGTGTGAAGGGTGAGATTTGACCACTGCTCAGTGATTGCTGGGTGGGGACTTGAACAGGCACAGGACATGGCAGAATCTTAAGATCCCTGGGGCCTGATGCCAGCTGGTACCAGTGAGCAGCACTCGGAGCACCCTGCCCAGTCCTCCCACTGCTTCCCCTCCTACGCTGGATCATGCGCTGGAGGTGGCCCAGGTTTGGCAGCAATGGTCTCTTTCCATTCCTGTTCTGCAAGAGTTTTCCCTTGGTCTCCCTAAGCAAGCGGGAAGGTGAGGGAAGGAGGACACATCATGTCTGGTACCTCAGTTGCTCCTGAGTTACATTTCTACCTGCTTTGGAGGCTTTGGTGCCATGAAATGACCATGTGGGAGGGCAAGCAGTGGAAAACTCCCCGTGCTTGCTTGCAGGTAACCAGCAGCCTTACACTGCTCCTCCTGACTGGCCCTGCTAGAAACATTGCTGGACTTTTCCTTTTGAAGTCTGCCTTACACTTGTCTCCATCTTCACAGGGGTCAGGGCCATGAGAACAATTGCTTTTCACTCACATAATGGGTCTTTCCTCAAAGTAATGTGTAAAGAAAACGAATGGTAATAACGGCTTTCCTCACCCAGATCTTCTATGTTGTTTGAATGTTGGTTCAGGCATTAATTAGAGAGCAATGGGCATTATCAGTTCTACACTTGATCATATATCATATGACCTAAAAACTAGCTACTTGATCCCGTCAGATGATTAGTATCTTATTGCTGTATTTTATTAAATATTGATGCCAAAGTTTTGTTTTCAACATTTGCAAATCCTTTTAGTCAATTAAAAGTAAAATGAAACTGTTTCCATCTGGTGAGAGCTATTGTAATTATATTTACTTTGCAGTTTATTACCACATGCTGAATATGTTTGTACTTTTGTATTGCACCTACAAACTCCATTAGAAGAACATCAAAGCTGCAAAGTGTAGTATTCTGAAATTATGAAATGGTGTTTTCCTGTGCAACTTTAAAACTCTTTAGGGAAACCAGGCCTGCGGGTTAGCTCTCTGGACACTGTATACAGTGCATGGGGAGAGGCAGCCACTTCCATTTAAAAACCTCATGGTCTGTAAGCCACCTACACTCACAAATTGGGAGTGCAAGAGGCAGGGCTCCACCTGAAATTTGACCTCTATCCAGAAGTGAAGCACCTGGCTGTGATCAGGAAGGAGCTTCTTTGGTGTGTGCAGGACCTGCAGCCTGCAACAAGCAGCTCTGCTGGTCTGTGCTGCTTTCCCAGGAGAGAGAAGCATCAGGACAGTCTCTGAGGGAAAGGCGTGTTGCTGGGGAAAACTCCTGTACTGAAGTGAACTTTCTATTACTTCAGGGAGAGTGTAACATCCTGGCAGCCACAGGCTGCTAGTGCATTGTAAGTATGTTGTAACTGGATAAATGTAGAAATGCAGGAGTAGCTGACGGACTTGAGGGCTCCCTGTCGTAGGCACCACCTCCACTGCTAGGTACGGAGAGGTGCTCTTGGCCACTTTCTGTGGCTCAGTGGATCTTCACTTCTTTGCTGAACTTCAGCACAGCTTCAAAATCAAGTGGTTAAATGCACCCCCCACAGATTTGCTCTCTAGATGGGATCTAGGAGTGTTTGAACTCCCTTCAGTGTGTGGAGTAGTCAAAGTCTGCTGTTCCCGCGCAAGTCCTCATTCAGGAAACGATTTTATAGAAGGGATTACTGCTGCTAACTGCAGGGGCATCATAAAACCAGTGATCCCTGCTCTACCTCTGGAAAGAGAGGCTGGAGGTAGAGAGAGAATTTCAGACAGTGCATCCCAAAAGGATACAGGTACTACAGCCCCAAGGGAAGAGAGGAGCTGCCACAAGCACTGAGACAGAAAGAACTGCCCATGTCCTCAGTGCACTTCTCTAGCAGAGGGCTTAGGACTATTTGCTCTTTAATGCAAGTTGAAATTGTTTAATACATTTCAAGAAAGGCTCAGAAGGCAGGCAGAAAGCTCACAAACACAGCTCTGGTTTGACGTTGTCTGCTGTCCCATTGTTCAGGAAGATCTTCAAACGTACATATCCTGGAGATTTCGCACGGTTTCATTCTGGATCTGAGTTTGAACTCTGGGGCTACTGTTCATGTGAGCAAAGAAAAACTTCACATTGAGCAAAATTCCTGCTGCTTCATCCCATGGAGCTACAGTGATAGCTTTTCCCTTGCAATAGGTTGATTGGAAGGCCTTTGCCTGGTGCTCTGGCTAGGAACTATTGAACCTGACTAAGGTTTGTGGGATTGGGAGCCACGTGAATAATAGAGGATTCAGGCAGCACTTTAAAATGCTGTTTTCACAAGCACCTAAATCCAATCTAGCAGTATTTTTGTCAAACTGCTCCTTTATGTCAGTTCTCTATGTGACGGTATAAGAGCCAAGCCTAAAATTTATTCTTCAATGTGTTTCAACCTCAACTTCAATCTGAGTTCTTTAGCTGGTGTGAATTCATGTAGCTTCTTTGGCTTTAGAGATGTGGTGATTTACACCAGCTGAAGAGAGGTTCTCTCCTTCTAATGTCATTTCCTTGGGTCTTTTTCATGTGGTATTTTCCTGTCATTTCATTTTTCATTCCTTTCCAAGAATCCTAAATGTTTCACTGTAAACGTTAAAAATCCACTCGTGTCTTTGGCATCAAATATAACAATAGAACTTGTTTTTACATCTCTCAGTGGTACAACATAGAGGCATTGCCAAAAGCTATCCACTATCATTACAAACATGGGAATGGAAGACATATATAAACATAGAAGTGTAACCCCTTTCTCGAATACAAGTTTATAATAGCAACAGTGAACTTGACCCAGTGCATTTCCTGTAGGGATAAGGTGACCTGCAGGGGTTAATGGCCCGTGGCTTTGCCTTGGGCTATCATCTCACCCAGCCAGTGATTAATCCTGGAGAAATGCCCTTTGCTCCCATCATTATCCCTTAAATGGAACCTTTAGAATTCAAAATGATTTTGGAATGGAATTTACCACTGCCTGCACTCCATTCATTGCAAGGAACTTTACTGTAACTGCATGTCACACTTGCATAAATAACCTTCAGAGGGGAAAAAAAAAAAAAGAAAGATTAAAAGACTGGCCCAGAAAAAGGAATAAAACTCCAGTGCAGGCTACCACTGCTGGTACTATTCCAGAAGAAGGGTGATGCTATAACAGGAGGCTACAACTGCTGCAGCAAGTGGAGGTAAAAGACTCCTAAAGTATTTGATGTTTATAAGAATTTTCCTGTGCAAACATTAACTGTAGCATATTATCAGGCAGCAATGTGTTATATTTTTGTTTTGTTTATTTAGCTGCTTCCCAGGCATATTCTTGACAAACTAGGTTTTCTTAATAAACTTAGGATGGCAAGGTCCCTGCATTGGCAACACATGGTCTGAAGAGCTGGTGAAGGAACTGGTTATTCCTTCCGACAAGCAAAGTGCAAAAGAGATTGTGGGTGTTAAGATATTGTTCTGCAGCAAAGCCATAAATCTTCAGTTCATCTGCTGATCTCCTTGCAGGTCTTTTGCTTGCAAATTGGATCTGCTAGCTAAGCAGCGCAGGTACTCATACAGCATATTGCTTAAAATTTATTCCTGAGAAGGGAGTAAAATCTGTGGTACTATAGCAATCTGTGCTCTCAGTCAACTCCATACTCCCCTCTTTATCCATATGATGTAGGCTTCATGCCTGGCTATATTAACATGCCTAGTACACAAGGTTGTAGAAACAACTAAAACTACTCAGCATTTTTTGTCTTTTTATAGACACAAGTTTCCTCATATGCTGTTTTAATCAAGGAATGTTTCAGACAGGAAGATATTCAGCATCAGTGCCGGACAAACAATTTAGCATAATTCTACCATTAATACACTGGTGATGAAAGTCTGCACCATCATTCTTGCAGGCTCCCATGTCATATGTACTGATCACACTCACATACCAGCTGGAAGCATATTCCTAATGGATCTGGAGTCATTTTGCATGTGGAGCCATGTCACCTGTTGCATGAAGAGACTCTGGCGGTAGCGGTCACTGAGTGTATGGCTGTATTTTGATCCTAGTCAGGGCCATTTTTTATTCAGTAGCATCTTGCACACTTTTTTTTTTTTTTGCTTTATTGTGGATCAACCTCAAGCAAGAGAACCTATAGTTACTGCAAAGCTGGAATGTTCTCCAGCTGGTTCAGGGTTAACAGAGTTTGGGATGCTCTCCAATTAGCTTCTCACTCTTCCTCTGATGTGTGGCCAGCATGCAGCAGAGTGAAGCAGGGCTGCCCCACTCCTGAGCCTGGCTCCTGTGTGGTGCTTGTCCGCCAGAAGCTGCTGACTTCAACACAGAGCAACTCATCAGCAGAGATGGCCATGGTCTTCTCTGTTGCTCTTTCAACGAGTGAACCCAAATCAAGACTTTGATGGTAACTGGCCTTCCACACTGTACCAGCACTCCCTGCAGGTGGTATCAGGAGGGGTTTTTGATAAGTACAGGTGATGGTGTGGCCCTTCTCTGAACACTTACCTTGCTTGCTGAACAATGAGCCTGTGATGGACTTTGCCTGGTCTCTGGGTTGTGCAGAGCTCTGGTCTCAAACCCATGAATGAGAACTTTGTGGATCAGTGGCTGAAGGTACAGTCATAGGTACAAGGTCAGCCTTGGAGGAACATATACACTGAACAGCTCTAGCACCTGAACCCCAGACTTTTGTATTCTTAGGGTTTATTTTTTAAAATATACTCCAGCTCCTCTACTCCTGCAGTAGCCAGAAAAAGCCGTGCTGTTGTGCCATGGCTTTCTGCGGCTGCTGGGCCACCTGGCAGTGCCCAGAGAGAAGTGCAGTCCCCAGGTTTGGGACCAGGACTTCCAGAGTTCCTGCTCTGCTCTGTGCCAGTCAGATCTGAAATAAAGGCAGACAATACAAACGTGATTCTTTGGCTCGCTGGCCTTCTTTCTTGATAACAATCTCATCAGCCTCTCTTGTATCTCACTCCTCATTCATGGTGTCTCAACTAAATTCTAAAGTGACTGGAGGATGTGCCACATTACGGAAAGACGCAAGACCTCTCAGGATACTGTTGGAGGAATATCTTCCTGAATAACAATCAGAGGATGCAAATGCAGACGCTGGAGCTACCTCTAGCTGACCCACTCTCTCATGTTTTGAAATATTTTCCCCATGCTTTCCTCAAATTTTCTTCATATTCCAAAATAAAGCTAAACCCCTGACTATATTTTTGTGAGCTGCCTATTAAATGGGCACTGATTGTATAGAGAGATTTAGCATTAATCATTTAAAATAACATGGGAAAGGAAGGCAAAGTGAGGACTGGGTTTGGTTGTTGTTTTGTTTGGGTTTTTTTTCCCATTATGCTGGAAAAAGGCATTAAATTTTAGGGGGATATTTGATTTTTAAAAATGAGATTTATCTTCCTTCTTATTTTTAATCAAGATTGCAAACATTATAAAATAGTATTTTTTAATTATCAATACTTACATCAATGCTTACAAGGTTTTTTTGAGAAGTCTTTGCTTCTTTGTTGAGAGAAAGCTGCTGCTCAGCCTCAGAGATTCCTAATACATTCTTTAGCAACACCAGGTATCAGAAAAGATGTTACATATATTCATATACATAGGTGAATTGAAAGAGGGGTGCACGTCTTTACTTTCGGGAGTAGCTTTAGTTCTGGAAATAAGAAGAAAAAAAAAGCTTCCAGTTAAATTTTTTAAGTGTTGCAGCTGTTAGGAAAAAAGGAATTTTGTCTGAAAATGAGTGTTCTGATTCCAGTTTACTGGGAAGGAGAAACAGTAATAAATTGTATCATGTTTACAAGCACCTGTACAAAGTGTTGCCATATGTGTAAAACCTCAGGGCATGCGGGGCCATACCACAGTTGAGACACCCATCCTTCCTTCTGTTTTGCTGGAGGAAGGAAGTATCTTGTCCCTGCCTTGGGACTGGGAGAGGCAGTCTGGGATGGGATCAGTGTTACCACCATCACTGTAACATGGGATTATCTAAATCAGATTCATGTCTTGTTTTTTACTTAAAGACAATTCAATTCCTTGTCGGTTTCAGGTCCGGTTTTTTTCCCCCTGCAATACTACTAGCTATGAGAAAACATTTAAAACAACCACATGCCTGAAAACAATTCATTATGAATTCTGTTAAATTTTCCCAACAGTTTTCATTTTACCAGTCTTAGAGCTAGGTTTCATTGTGTGTTTGGAGGGAATCAGGCACCACAGAACCTGACACCTGAAAGAGACCTCTACATTTTATTAGGGTATAAATAATGGTAATAATTTGATGGGGCTCCTTGAATAGCACAACAACAGAATGGGGTTTGGTTTACAGCATCATACCTTGCCTTGTCTAGAGCTTGTGCTGCAGATCGCTTTCCTACAGATTGGCTTCTGCCAGTGAAAAGGACATAAACGCCCACCTTAATCATTGGCTGTGTCTAAACCCCCCAATTTAATCCCTATATCAGGCACCACGTACTTTTTAAGATGCAAATTGAAGAACTGCAAAGAGTGGAAGATATGTTCTTACTACGGTGTAGCTGAGGCTGCCACGTGCTAATAAAGGGGCTGGGACAGAGAGCTGGTCCCAAGCCTGTCAATCTGTAAGGGAGCAAACAACAACCCTGTAAAGAGTTCTACATCACTCTGCTGAGACACTGGACAGTCCAGGACTCATCTAAAATTCCTTTTGTTTCATAAAATAATTTTCATATATTTAAAGCAAGGGCAGGGAAGGGGGAGAAATGACAAAATTTCTTAAAACTAGAAAACAGAAGCTTTTGTAAACTGTAATTGTTTTTAAAGAAAGCATTGTTTCCAGTCAGCTCCGTAGGCTGGATTATATGGCACATGGATGGCTGTGGACTTCAAGCACACTTACTCTGTCTCCTCCTGCCTCTGCTCACAAAGAATTCAAACACAAAATATCACTTGGGGAAAATAAAATGGAAAACTTCATTATTTGACTAATGTTTTGCCCTTTCACTTCCAACACTGTATCTGATCATCATGACCTTTACCTAAGGGGACGTATTAGGAGATGGGCTTGTTGGCACAACCAAATAGGCTGCTTTCTAAATCACCTGGTAGGCAGATTTTCCACTGGCAATGTACTGTCTCTGTGCTCATTCCCTGGTACAGAGGTCCCTAATCCCATCAGAAGGGGACAGGGACATGCAGTGAAGCTGTGCCCCAGAGATCACTTCAGTGTATCCCCATAGCTAGTGACCACGTGTATTCCCCAGACAACTTTTTCAACAGGAGAAGGGCAAATGGCCTTCTGGAGTAATCCTCATTTGCAGAGATTTGAGTGCAGCTGTCAAGGAAGGGCAGCAGAGCCAGTATTGTTCCATGGAGACTTGTGGCATCATGGCCATGTTGCAGCCATTTATCATCAGCCTCTGTCATTCCCAAACCGGGGCCTCTCACATGATAACACAGAGTGCCACTGCTCCTTTACTGACTTGGTCCCTGGTTAATCAGTTTGTTCAGGTTTTGAATGCTGTATTCAAGCATATTTTTAACAATGAAAAGCTCTCTGTGCTAAAAGAAAGGTCCTACGTATTTGAATCACATTCTTTTCTCTCCAATCATTTCAGATTTTGTGTCACTTGATTTGTACTAGCTGTGGCTCATTATGAGAAGTATTTGTCAGTGTGGGCACTAAGGCACGCACAGCCCTACATGTGAAATTTAATTATGGGCATGGGAATTTCCTGTCCATTCCCTTGAAATATTGTTGCTTAAAACTTGATAGAGTGAAGGTTTTGCAAATTGAAAGAGAGAACCATGAAGGAAGATAGACAGAGGAATAGACAGAGGGGTCCAGAGATGTCTGATGTCTGGGGATTGAAGAAAAAAGCCAGGTTCCCTTAGGAGCAGTGAATGACCTTGGAAACATTGGAACAGAGAAAAAAGAAGACACCCTGAAGGCACTGAGGGATACAGGATGGAGCCTGACAACAAACACTGTGGGACGGATCCTTGAATTGGATCAAGAGAGAAAAAAGGGCTTGGAAGGGAGAAAGAAGGTTAGGGCTGGAGGGAGTCTTCTGTCCAGAGGACCTTTAAATCAGCACAGGATGCACATGCTGATATTACAGTGCAAGGTACTCAGAAAAGCTATGGGATAAAATTGACATAATCTTTATTTCATGGATTTGCTCTGCCTCTCCTCTCTCACTAGAAAGATCTGAGCAAATGCTGAGCACTGGTCACTAGCACACAACGGAGCAGGACAGAAGGACTTTGCCTCCTGCAAATGAAGCCATTTGCTGGGAACCCTCCTGCTCATGCAATGATGCTGTTTGTATCTTTTCTTGAGAGGAGTTTTATATAAGATGGAGAAATCTTTCTTTACAGGTGGGCAAGTGACATCTTCATTGTTACTCATGTCTTTTTTGAGGCAGGGACTGTACTAAGCATTTCCTAAGTATTCAGGGCCTCTGACTGCAGAATCCAATCATGCTGCAGAACTTTGCTTCATCTTTCGAAGTCTCATTGAAGTAAAAAAACCAGCCCAGTAGTTTGTAGTCCCCTTTGCTCAGTTTGGGTTGTTATACCATGACCACTGTCTCTGTCCTAACACCCTCTCCTCCAAGGGAGCACAGCTCTGACCCTCAGCTCCAGTGGCAGAGCACCAGCCACATACAGGGCACATGAGCATTGTTTCATACAAGGACATGGGGCAGAGATGGATTTTTTTTGAGAGAAAGAGGTGGTAGCAGGTAGCTCGCTCCTGTTACAGCATCACAAACAGCTCCAGCATTACAACAGAGGCTCGCGAAGGCATTGAAGCTCCCTTAATTATTACTCTCTTTCTCCCTGCTCTAAATCCATCCCTGGTAGAACTTCAAGAAGGAGTTGAGGAGCTCTGCTAGCTGCAACCTGACAGATAACAATGGTATCTTAATCAGCAGAGCCTGAGGTATGGCCACAAAGCTCCCAGGTGTTTTTCTCTGCCTGCCGGTGTGATGCCTGTCACAGTTGCTCTCTGGCTGCTTTTCACTGATGAACATTCAACAAATTTCAACCAAGCTTCATGACAGTGCTGTTGTCACTCGTGGTGCAGCTACGGAGAGCTGGGTGTTGTCTCCATGCTCTTGGGAAGAAAACCGTCGAAACATCAGCAGAGAGCAGAGTTGCTGTGTTGTCTCCCTGAGTCTGCAGATGGTATGAAAATAGGGAGCAGAATTTCAGCAGAGTGATAAAATCTGAAACTTAATTGTGACAGCTGCAGTTGCATTAACTATTTCAGTACCTGAGCATTTCAGCAACATGTTAAAAACATGAGTCTATCAGTTCTTGCTGTCACGATAATGACCTCCAGTTCAGAAGTTTACTTTCAGCTTCTACCCTATTAACTTCTGGTGCTGTTTTCAGTTGCCAGCATAGACTGGCATGTTGGAAACTGAAAATGTAGATGCATACATTTAATTTAATATTGAGAAAATACAAGTCTTTCCTGTCTTGATTATAATGCTTATTTTCCTGGTTAGGATGATAGAAGTTCTTGCTCCTTTGACTTAGGCTATGGAGAAGATCTGCTAGGTCAGTGTCAGTTCTTTCTGAGGGCATTCCCTGGACCATACCTGTTTTGCACACAACTGCATGACTAGAGCTATGGCTGAAGGGCTTTTCAGCACCACTTCCCTAGTCATGATAATAGGATTACTGTATCAACCCTGAATTACTCCATAAAGAATACAAACAACTGATTTTCATTTGGATGTGGGGTCAATTTTGCACCTTTAGAACTTGAGATGCAGCTGAGTTTCAGCTAAAACACAGAAGCGTAAGACATGTTACTTAAAATCAGAGATAACTTCCTTCAAAGTTGTTTATTTTCCATTTGAACAATTACCATGCCTTAAAATTTTACCTACAATCAAATTTAAGGACTTTCCATAAATCTAAGCATTATTTTTGGAGAAGTAGAATGTGAAGTGTTTGCAATTGGAGGTGTTAGTATATAGCTGAAGAATGGAAACAATTCATACAAAAATATAAAGCTAGACATATACTTGAAAGCTAACAGTCTTATTTGCAACTTATTTTAACTAAACACTATCACCATAGTCTCCATTATTTGGTGCTGGAGTCATATAGTCTACTGATGTGCAGATAATGTCACAGTCCCAGAGTAATAGCTTTCTGTTTGGAGGGTATTGAAAGAACAATTGTTAGGAAATGAAAACTTCAGAGAAGCCTGAGCCCTGAGATAAAATAATGCAGATACCTTATTTACCCATATCTCGTTAGAATCCAAAAAGCAAAGGTATATTTCATATTGATAGCAAGTTATGAAAGCATCACTATCAACTTAGTTACAGTCTAACAACTCTGACACTTTTAAGAAGAGGCCACCCCACAAGAGAGAGAAACTGAGAAAGAAGACTCTATAGAACAGGACATCTGTTCTAAGTAGAGAAAAGGAGGAAAAAGCAGCTCACTGTAGACTACAGTAGCTAGTGGAGTAGGGATGGGATCAGAGGAGAGAAAAGAGACTGGGAAGAATAAAATACTTAACCATTATTTGCCCAAGGATAATGCTGGGGTAAAATATATAACTATTACTGAGATTCTGGCAGATTTACAAGCATCAGATGAAGCTGACTCACTTGCTATCAGCTGTAACTACGTAAAATATGCTGCTCCAACTAAATTGGCAAAAGGAAATAAAAAAAGAATCGTTTGCACATAAAGAGCTAAATTTTATGTTGATTCACCATATGTCCTTTGCCACCTCAGAGAAATAAAGATCTGAAGAGCATAAATATGCAAAGAATGTTGGCCAGGTTTTGCATTTTTAGTACTTCCTAGTTCTTCCATACGTACAACACTCTTGCATCAGGTCTCACTGCTGTCAGCTGCATTGGTTGTAGAATTCTACCACTGACAGATAGCAAAATACAGATCATTTACGGGTCCCTTTTTCTTCTTGTCGGACCATGGAATTTACAGAGAAACACAAGTCAGATTGTACATATTCATCCAGTTGGAAGACTGTTTCCAGGGAACATGCTTAACACATAAACTTTTGGAGCATGGACTGTCTTTTGTTCTGTGTTTGTGCCAGGTGGTCTTGGTCTCTAAACAAGGGTTCTGGTTGCACTAATAATAAATAATCTTTAAAGATTATAGTAATTCTTGATTTGGAGGTGACAAAGAGGTGTAGAAAGTAAGCCAGTCATTTATAAAAATCCAGCCTAGGCTGGCTTAGCCTTTTCAGTGCTGTGAGCCAAATGTCAGCTTTGGGGTACCTCTGTAAGCCGATCCCTGGAGCTGCATCAGAGCAGGGTTCTCCTCCAACACAGGTGGGCCGACAGTTTACAGAGTGAGTGTTTGGGCATGTGGAGGTGCTTGGGGAGGTAATATGCCACCTGACACAGTACTGGCAGCCAGCTCTGGCTCATGGGCTGCTGCTTTGATCTGGCCTTTTCATCGCACTCACGAGAACTGCTCAATTTTTTTTCAAATACGTTGATAAATTTATCATTTTCTCCTGTATTTGCATAACTCATGTAATCGCTATGAAGTGACTTGAGAGTTCTCTGTATGTATTCCATAATCCGTGCTTGGGAGTTGTGTCATCTTGATTAGGTGTGATCGTGTAGGGTCTTGCAATGAAGGTTTTGTTCCTGGTCCTTGGCTGAAGGAGAACAGAGATGCTTAGGGCGGAAGTGTGGATGCCAGCAGCACTGCCTTTTTGCCTGCTCTGGCATGGCAAACACCACATTTTCAGGTGGAATCTTCTAAAATAAATCACCAGCAGACGAATGTTCAGTATAAACAGGCAGTGGGATATTAATTACTAGTCAGTATGAAAGAAATAGGTGTTAGTAATACCCTGTAGGTAATCACTTATTAGAGAAACACACAAATATGTAGCACTCAACTGTTTGTTTGCTCTCGTGCAAGAATAGGACCATGACTGAGGTATGGTCTGCACATTAGCACACAAAAGACATTCAATAGGGTCAAGTAACACACGTATGCATATAAATTACATTATATTGCAAAAATTATGTTTCTGTTTCTCTTTGAATCAACTATTTTTAAAAAAGGGCCAGGAATTTGCAAAGAAATTCAATTGTATGGTGTGCAAGTCATGTACAGTTTGGAAATATAGTAACAAACTATAATACAGACCCTATTATAATTACAAGGTGATGAAGGGCTAAAACCAGAGTGAGAATAAAAGACCCTTATAAAGAGGTGCACATAATTCATGATACAATCTAAGGTGTGTGTGAAAAACTGAGGATTAGCCAGATTGACCAGCAGAAACTGAACCACACGCAAGGTTCAAAGACAGAAAGACTGAGCTACCTTATCTCAGAATCTGTGAAAAAAACCATTCGCAATACCTATACCTATTCATGGAAGCATCATGTTAATTTGTGCTGTTCTGCTCCATGTCTTAAATCATAAGTTTAGGTTAAAAGTTGCTGCATTCACTATCAAAAGCCTGTATGCTGCTGGTTGTCTTTTTCTTTGGAGTTCCAACCAGCATGAGACTTCAGGGAAGCACCTGGCCAAGGTCATGGTATCCATGTCTCAGGAAGGATGTGAGGCTGTGAACTTTGCAGCCATCAGAGGTAAAAGCATGACTTGCCTCCCCAGGCAACTGCTTCTGGGCTTACTCTCATCTCTCGAGAATGTGAAGAAATGTGGCCATTCCTGACCTGAGATCAGCTCAGCTGGTCAGAGCCTGGTGCTAATAATGCCAAGGTTGTGGATTTGACCCATGCATGGGCCATGCATTTGAGAGTTGGACTTGATGATCCTTGTGGGTCCTTCCAACTTAGAATATTCAGTGATTCTGTTTGTCACTAAAGCAAGGAAACTAAAAAGCCCTTACTTGTGGTCAAAGGGAGCAATCAAGAAGACATTTTGACTTCTAATAAGACAAGACCTAGAAAAAAAAGCTACTCATGGACTTGACCTGAGTGGTTAACCAAAAATCAGCCTCGTAAGAGTATTTTGTTGTAATAAGAAATTGCTGATGGAATCATGTATTTCTTTGATGCTGTTATGATTATTTTAAAAGACCGTGTACAGACAGTCCTGGTCCCTGAACACAGCAGAAACTTGACAGCAAGGAGCGGTATTTTTTTTCTGTAGCTCCAAGTCCTTTACCAGTTCTTTCTATTCACTGTAAAAGGGGACTTCCTTTGACATAAAAGTCACTTTTATGCAGTCACTAAGTCTGCCATACTGCTCATTTTCCTACTGCCTATGTTTGACATCTGTAAGAAATACTGCTGTACATGGTTTGAATATACAGCCATGCAGAAAATCTGGAGGAGATGGCAGAAGCTCAAGACATCTGAACAGAACTTTTACTGTTAGAGAGGTATGTGGGTTTTCAACCAGAATGATCTTGATTAGCTAAAAAGGAAAAAAGATAAAGTAATTCTGTCTTAAACATTTAATGGTGGGCTCATTCACTGTGTTTCAGAGCAGAAGCAGTGGGTCTGAACAGCATTTTTCAGCAATGCAATTGCAGTCCCTCAAATGTTGAAGTTTGGGGAGAATTCTGATTTCTTCCTGTGCTCTGATACCTCAACAACAGGAAATCATCAATTCTAATTTTTAATTTGTCAGTAACTCTTCTGCCTTTTCCTTTAAAGCAAATGAATTACCCTCTTTATTTTTCTAATATGCATCAGAAATGTAATCTATTAATTTGTATTGATCTCTTAGTTAGGCAAATTATGTATATGTTTATTTTATTCTTTATTTGAAGAAAAGCCTTTTTCTTTTTTTGAATAATAAGAAAAAGACAATACAAAACAATTTTTAAAAATATAGAGACAATACAAGACCAGACAGGACTACCACACAGCTCTGCAGACATCAAATCCCTAAGCAGGATTGTCTCCTGGCCTCAGAGAAGATTACAGCTGTGGTATTAAAGGCCAGTTCCCAAGGGCCTTTCCTCTCTCATAAATTAACTGGACAGCAGTGGCAGAGGGGTGAGGCCAGAGGTGGGCGTTTGACACTGTTGGGAGTTTTGATCTGCTTCTATCTGGATGGATTAGTTAAAGAACTGCCACAGGATCTAAATTTAAGGAGGTAGTCAGGGTAAAGTACAGGATCCTCTCAAGACTTCTTTATTTCAATATTCTGTGAAGTAACTGAGGATCTGGAAGAAAAACACCTGAAATACAGAGAGTTGCACTGGCAGTTCACTTGTTGCTGAGATGCTGCCCGGGTCCTGGCTGGCAGTCCAGCCCCAGGGCAGAGAGATCTTGAGGGATCTTTGGTCAAGAAACTCAGGCACAGGCTGAACAGGAGCCCAGAGCAGAGTTCAGTTTTCACAACTCAGCTCCATCTCCCCAGGGCCTGGATCAGCCCGGCCACCCTGGTGCTGGGCCTCGGGTACATCTGCACTCATTTTCAATAAATTCCTGTCCTCAGCATCTCGCTGCTACATCCACCAGCTGGACCTTTATGCCTCTTCCGTGGTTTTCCCTTTCTCTCTTCTCCAGAGCTGGTCTCTGGGAGCTGTGTTGGCTGCCCAGAAAGTGAGAATCTGGAGAGCAGAGGAGATGTAAGTCTCTGTCACTGTCTGGAAGTTTTTTGTGGGATAAACATTCTATGTGAAAAAACCCATGATATCTCATTGTCATGACAGATATGGCCCTTAAAGGTTGTCTGGTCAGTGGAAATATAAAATAAAAACTATAAATTGGTCTCCTAAGTTGCTCAGGACCCAAAATTGTCCTATTGTAGTGCAAGATGTGTAGTCTCGGTTGTAAGGATTTTGTGGAGATAAGATGTTAAGTCATATCCCACCTTCTGCTGGTTTCCTGTTGAGGGGAGACACCTGGCAGAGTTCTGCCTTCTCCAGCCAACCCAGAGAAGTTTTGACAATGCTTTCAAAATGTTGTGAGTACCAGAGGCCATACAAAAGTGTATTGACTGATAAGCCTAGGTTTGTTCCTGCCAAAATATAGCATGGTGTCACGGTTTAGGAATGGTATTCCCCAATTTAGTACTCCCACAAAAAAAAAAAAGCACGAGCAACTCCCTCCCCACTCTGGTGAGAGAGACAAAAGGCACAGATAATGAGTTGAGATAAGAACAATTTATTTGAAACAGCAATGAGATAAGAAAAACACAGTTAACAGCAACAATATTACTATCAAAAGGGTACAAAAAGAGAGGGTGATTTACATGCAAAATGCTCATCCCACAGCAACAATGACCAATGGCAGACAAGTTTCCCACTTGCACCGTGATTTTCTCTGCCCAAAGCCAGGCCCCTCTTCTTGGAAGCAAGAATCCCTTACTTACACACTTGGCAATGATGTCAGTGGTAGACAATCACAACTTAGACACGACCACACAGTTCCAGGCTCTGCCCCCTCACAGCTACTGCAAAAATTTACTCTGTCCTGGCCGAAACCAGGACACATGGACACAACCAGACAAAGCAGAGACAGCTTGAGGTGACAGTTTGCAGGTACCTGATCTTTGTCATTTGGCTCAGCACACCTAAGGCTGAACATAACTGCAGTGACTAAACACCATGGATGTAGCCAGGACGACTGTACTAAGCAGGAGATGGGTGGGATCACCATTATAAGCCCTGCCAAAGGCTTTTTTCCACTTTTCTGCTCTAACCCTGCCCATCCCAATTCTCTCCTGTGGCATGAGAAAGAGGAGGCGCAGACACTGTTAGCAGAACAGCATAGATGTCACATATTTTTTAGCTCCCATGCCAGACCTCTTATTTTTTCACAGGGTGTCTGTTTTTTTACAGGCGAAATGGATTGATTCCTCTGCCTTGGAGAAGGGCTTCTAGATAACTAACAAAGGAGGCTCTTAATTACAAGCAGGTGCTTCTGGAGAGGATACTTTGCAGGTTGTAGGTGAGAACTGTCTTTTCTTAAGCAATTGCTAGTTCCATTAATTGCAAACTGTAATCTAACAGCATCCTGTGGAGTGTCAGTCACAGATGGAGGCACAGAAGCTCTCCCTTATGATGAGGAGGTGGCTGTATTTAGTGCATGACCCCATGGCAGGGCCTGTGGAGTTTGACCTGTGAGGTGAGCAAGACAAGGAGGTGAGTTTGGCTAGCAAGTCATCAGCTTCTTTTCTTTAGCACACAGAAGAAAAGAGTAAAGAAGGAGAGAGAAGAGGAGGAAAAAAGGGTAAAGGTGGCAAAGAGGTACTGATCAGGTCAACATCTGCTCTCCTGCAGCCGACTGGGCTCTCTGGCACCAGTTTACCAGAGTCCATTACCTCTTTTGCTTAATTTTAAAAGTAGTTTCTAATAATTTATCATGTATTTGATAGAGCAGAAAGTAGCTATGGTGCTAGAAAAACTCTGGGAAGAGTAAGCAAATTAAAACAACACAGCTGTTCCAGGCTTTCCCAGCCTCCCAAGAAGACAGCTCAGACTGCAGCGCGACACACACCACATTTCATTGGCGTAGGTCCACTGTTAGTGTCACAGCCAGACAGCTTGCATTAGAGCTTGGCCCGAATGTGAAAAGCCTTCTTATTTGAATTTGAGAAATACGGAGTCGTATTCAGATTTTAAACCTCTTTAATTAATTAAAGTTTAGGACAGAAAATTCAATACATCTGTTACTGCCCAATCCAGACTGGGCTTGGAAGGTGGACATTCAGCAGGGGGGTGCTTCCAGCAACCCTCATCCTTTGAGGGTGATGAGCACCCTCCAGCCCCACTGGCTTCCCTGGGAGCAAGTGTGCAGTCTCTCCTAGCGCTACGCTCATGTGACAGGTTGAACTTACAACTCAAGAGGGTAGATGCCTGCCTGTGACCCAGGACTCTGTTATAGCTGCTGACAGAGCATTGTTCACAGAGGTCTGATGCCAGGTGAAAGTTGGAGCAACTCTATTTCCCACCAGTAGAATTACATCAGTGTAAAGCCACCATAGGAAAAATCAGAGTAAAGCCCAGTATGGAGAAACTCACTAGAAGGCGTAAATAGGCCACAAATGTTACTCCAGCTGCACTTCAGATGTGGAAGTTTTATTCTGGACCTGGTGTATGGCTGCTTTGGGTGCTGAAGCTGTCTTAAAAATTACCTAAGTGTTCCCTCAAGAGAGTATCCCTCACCAGCCCTCTGCCTTCTGTGCAATGCAATTTCATACCTGAAACAGAGAGCTCAGCCTTTTGCTGCAGCATAATATAGAGCAGTTTAGGAAGTGGTATCTTGGTGTTATACTGGAGTTGCACTACAAGCTGTTTTGGCCTTTACCTAGATCAGGACTGAAGGGGAGGTTGGGGGAGTAAATATATATTCAGAACTAAGATTGGGATTTAGGACTTTCAATTATTTATTTGACCATCAAAAGAAATTTGAGGACAACCAAAGTTATTTGCAAATGTCAGCTGAAGTTGGCAAATAGCTTTGGATTAANAGAACATAGAAACTAAATAACCAAAAAAGAAAAAGAATTAGATTAGTTTGGCATTTCCTGAACCTGTTCCTGAATCCTTTCCAGACTAGATTCATAGGCACACCTATGTACAGCCCACATAACTGAGGAAGATGAGTCTGTTGCAGGGTGACAAACTACTTGCAGACTGAAGACCATGTCTAGTATAGTCCTCTGAACTGGGAGCTTAAATGAAATTCCTCATCTGGTCAAGTGAGAAGGACTGGAGGGCAGATTTCCTTACTGTTGGATATATAAGAGAGGACACAGGAAAACAATACATTTTGTTAGATTTGTTTTTAATTGATTAAAAAATAGATTTAGGTTAACTCAGGGCAGGGGTTTTTTCCCAAAGTCAGACAAAAACTATTTCCATATCTCTTCTTAGAGCTGCATTTCTGCACAGCTCTCCTGGGCTGAGCCAAGCACAAGCACAGTCTGTGTAAGTAACAGTGTGTTCCTAGGTATGACAGACCATGAGTGTGGATGAAGGAATTACTGTATAGTCTTGTTCTTGATTTGGAATTATGGTAAACATTTATCTACTAATGCAAATCAGATTCAGTCTACGAAGATTGATTTTCATATAATTTGACCTTGTCTAATAAGTCTTCTTGACCAGATGAATTGCAGGGACTTTGCACTGATTTATTTTTGCTTATGCATAAAGTACTGTGTGCTTGTTCATTTATTATGCTTAGCACATCAGACTCAGGAAGATTATATTGTTTGAAAATTAAATTTCATACCTTCGCATTTTAACATAGACCTCTCTTCAGCTGTTTGAATTCCTATAGCTCTGATCTCCAACATGAAGAAAATGCATAGAAAAAAATTACTTGTTTTTCTGAAGTTTGCATGATAAGTAATAATCCCAGAACTGTCACTGTGCGTACTTGTGCTATGATGGAAGAAGAAAACTACACAATGTAAGGTTGCCTTAAGCATTTTACCCTAACCTGTGCCCACAAATCCTGACGTGACTTAATTATCATCATGGTGTTATTGTGCCACTACAGGGAGATTATGCCATTATTTGATCACCATATCTTTAACTGTATTCCTTAACATATTTTGGTTTCTATTACTCTTTACATTAACTCCATCCTAAATCCAGAAGTTTTTGTAAGGGTAGATCCAAAGTCACTGATGTTAAGGGAAAGGCTCCCTTACATTTTAACAGCCTGTGTATCAGGCTCCTGAAGCCAGCGGTGCCTTAAGTTCTTGAATCTATTTTAAACAACTACATAGGAAGATAATTGTGTGAGGGGAAGATAATTATCATTGTAATTAATCTTTCTCATATTATTATCTTACATTTCAGCTGAAGTAACCTCATGCTGCTATGTTTTTTCGATTACTATGGTTCTTTCCCCCCGTCTTCACTTACATTGAAATTTAAAGATTTATCATTTACTCATTTAATCAACTGCCCCTTTTAGAACATTTATGCTTATAGTAAATTTGTTTCAACACTGACGTCTTCAGTATCTCCCCAGATACCTCTTTGCATCTATTTCAACAGATTGCAGCCTATTTATCATTATTAATTGTTTACAGTCCTTCAAGCAGTCCATGATTTATCTCAAATCATTTAATATAGACCCCTTATTTTTTAAAATATGAAGCTGAATTATGTCGTTTAGCCAATTACCCAAGTAAATAGGGAGTGTGGTTATCCCAATTATTAAAAAATAGTTGTGTTTTGGCCACTGTATGGTTGGACAATAGAGCTTCTATAAAACTCAGCTAGTCATGTGTGCGTGTATATATCCTTCCAAACAAGTAACAATAAAAACTGATTTGTCATATGACCTTTATATATATATCTATACACATGCACACACGTACATAAATCTGGAATCGCAGTCATTTCTTTTTTAAAATAAAATTTTAACTACATTAGAGTTAAGATGTTTTGGGATTCTCCACCTCTAGGGCCATGTTTGTAGGGCCATGATTCTACAAAGCATTTAAACATGTTGCAGCATGGAATTACACTGGTGTCAACAGAATGAATGTGCCTGAAGAAATGCATTTAAGGCCTGTGAGTGAATTTAAGTAGCAGAACTTTAAGACAAACCAGCTCTAAAATGACTTTGTATGGTTCTTCTGTTAATGAAAGTGTAAACATTTAAATGGTGAATACCTGTTACTGTCTTGCCAGTGACAGAAGCAAGCACTGAATTCTACAAGAAAATTACATCTACTTCTGTCTATCATGATAGGGATCTAGCTTTTAGCCCTTAAGCTCCTCATGTTTTGAGATTGAACAGTGTACTTCAGAAGTATATAATTTTAGCAGAAAAATATCCACATGTAAGAGGCAAAAATATTTCCCTAGAAGACTGATGAAAATTAAATATCTGGTGTTTGAAACTGCTCAGGTGTTTAGAAAGTTAGAATTTGCTGAAGGGAAAGGAGTTTGTACCCAAAGATCAGGCAACGCATTAAAAATGCATGGGAAAATATGAAAAAAACCCCCACAGGATGCATTGTGGAACCACGTGATAAAATCAATTTCACAGTGAATCATGCAGCTCTGCAGTTCAGTGTTGATAACTCATGATTCAGCTGAGAGTCAGAAAATATTTAGTAATTTTTTTTACAGCCCCAACTCTTAAATTCATATGATTACAGCGGGAATTCCAACTTTAATTAAATTTGAAGTAAGTCTCTGCCTGCAGAACAATGCTACAAGCCATGTTCATGTATGCTCTAAAGATTTGGAAATCAAAAGACAAATAAAAGCAACCTGTAATTTTTTTTGTTTGTGTAGACTTTTATTGCTAATAGATTGTAAATAAGCTTTATTTGTTTCATCTGGAGACTGCTTTATTCAAAATGAGTAGCAAACTACAATATTGAGCTAAGAAGAGGAATACAGTGAAATGAGACAACCTACAAAGCATCCTATTCAATCTAACACAGGATTGCAGAGTAACAAACTTTACCCTGGTAAACTAAAGCACTAGCAATAAAGGTTAATGAGGTAAGAGCAGAAATGTAACCTACCTTATTGCCGGTGAAAAGATCCACCCAACTGCTGTGTGTTTCCAACTAATAAAATACAATCGACATGTGTTACCAGCTGTGTGTAAGGGACCCAGTAAATGATGGATCAACAGAAAAATCATCTCTTTCCCGCTTTTATTTTTGCATAATATACTGAGTGACTTTATCAAAGAACAAAAAGGGTCTTTTTCAAGAACTATCCCGAGTTTACTCCTTTGAAATATTGGGGTATCCTCTAAGCATTCGCACTGATCTGTTCTGGGATTCATACAGGAATTACAGATATATAACACACATACAATTAATGATAACATTACTGATGTTGAAAAATCAAGCTCCCCAAAATTAGGAAGTGCTACAAATGTGGTTTTGTGTAACTCCAGTCTTTTATGAGCTTGTATCCAAGTTTTGACTTCATGGCCAGTAAATCTTAGCACTTACACCTAATGGAGAAGATTGCTCTTTTAAGACCTGAGGAAGTGTCTGTCTGTCCAACCCCTTTTTCTCTGAACCATCATAATTTGATTTAATGAAAGACAGTACTTGTGACTGCAAATCTCACTTCATGAGTATTTCTGATAGTCTTTAATTAGTGATACTACTGAAAAACCACGTAGCACTTAGGGACTCCTCTTTATGTAGCTCTTCATCAAATAGCAGTAAGTTCCCTACAGGCTAAAGCCAACTAGTCCCGAAATCCAGTCTCTCCTGCCTCCCATTCTCCATTTTTTCACTACTTTCTGCCCTCAGGTTTCTTGTCTGGATGGTTCCAGATCCACCAGCCACTGCCTCTCTCTGCCCTGAGTCAAGTGGCTCCTTCCTCTTGCACCAGTCACTGTTAACACAGAAAGGATGTGCTGCTTTTTCTTGCTACCACTTCAGAGCAATTAATGTTGAGAAAGTACAACTTCCCCTGCATATATTTGTTGGAAAAAGCATGCTTAGGTTCTCCACTGACAGCCACATAGGATCCTGGAAGCAAAGGAGAATACTTTGTGGCGTGGAGGGAAGGCACATCTATGTTGTTGTCACACCGGAGCTACAAGCAGATGGAGGATATTCAGTTTGCAAGGTGAATGTTGGGTGTTTGTAGATCTGTTTAATTCCTAGATCTATAGTTTCATGAAAAGAAAAAGTAAACACAAAGGCATAGGCAAAGTTGCGGCAAGAAGGTCCTCCCACTGTTCCCTCTGCTTCTTGATCCCCAGACATCCACTCCTGCCAAGGTGCGAACTCACTGCTCCCCACATTGGGCTGATACAGGTCCTTACAGGGTCATCCTGTCAGCTGGCTCACAGCAGTGATCTGGTTCAGGATCACCAAGGAACAGTGGTTGCAGTGTAAAGTTTCATCTGGGGCTCTGTGTCTACACCAGTAATAAGAACTATTTGTGGCAAAAATATTTCTTGGGATACAGCCCATGATGCTCAACCCTGTAGCACAGTAATTTACTCTAAAAGTTCTCCCAAGGAATTGTCCATTTTAGATGGACAAGGAGGATGGTAGAGAGGCACAGAAGAATGTGCAGTAGAGTGGCTTTGCCGTGACTTCATAAATTACAGGATAGTTATATTAGCAGTTGATGAGTTCTAGTGTTTTTAAGTTAATATCTCTTGCTGCTCTTGAGTCAGCCAACATAAACAACAAATAATTTTATGTTTGATTTGTTTGTTTTGTACCTCTTTGTCCTTAGGATCCAGGTTAGAGTTCTAAAGTGTCTGTTTTAAAATCATCATGATTTTTGAATATCATCCATCCTTTCTGATTTAGTCTTCCTGGCCCTTTTTAACTGGTTTCCCTGACTGCTTGACTCAGTGTCAGAGAGGTGGCAAGAGCAGGCACAGAAGACACAAGGAGAAGAAGAAGGGTAAATGCTGATCTCTTCTCTCTGATGACCATGACAAGACCTGAGGTAACAGCATGAAGGTGAGTCAGGGGAGGGTTAGGTTGGATATTAGGAAATGGTTCTTCACCTAGACAGTGTCTGGGCACTGGAATGGGCTCCCCAAGGCAGTCGTCATAGCACCAAGCCTGACAGAGTTCCAGAAGTGTTTGGACAATGCTCTCAGGCACATGGTGGGATTCTTGGGGTGTCCTGTGCAGGGCCAGGAGATGAACTTCAGTGATCCTTGTGGGTCCCTTCCAACTCAGGATATTCTATGATTCTGTGAAACTGTGGAAGAGAGCGTAGGTACCTTTTGATACCTTCTGATCTCTTCCAGAATCATCTCCTGACTCAAACTGTCCTGGTTCTAGTTCTGAACTGAGGGAATCTCAAAAGTTATCACTGTATGGCTAACTATGTGATGAAGGCAGAAAAAACTGAAAATTAGGTCTAAACTTGTTTATGGGTAGGAGAGAAAAAGCGTGACAGGGCTTAGTGGAGCTGCTCCTACTCACACGAGAAACGAATCTAGAAAAAAAGAAGTTCAGTTTTGAAGTTCTGTGCTTTCTTTAGTATTTACAGTTTGTCAGCATCACAGGACCTTCCTCTGGAGTGAGGCTCATGAGTGCAGCTCATGAGACTGGATCCCTGCAATCCCATCAGGCTCTTGTCAATAGGATTGTTGTGCTTTCTCCAATAAGATTATAAACGCTCATTTGCTTTCAGCAGAAGTTTTACCAAGCATCTATTCATATCTTAATGGATTATTGACATAACACAGCAGACTGTTATGAAGTATTCCACTATGTGTAATTAGAGAGTATTTAATCTGCATAATAAAAATCCATATGAACAGTTGTTGTCATTCATGCCCAAAAGCTGCTCATCTAAATGAAGTATCTAGTTTGCCCTATAAATTTAGGGATGGAAAACAATGTTTTTAAAAAATCTAAATTCAAGAATGCCGAAAAGGTGCTTTTACTCAGCAACCCACATGTGGGCAATTTGATTTCTGTCCGTGCTCCCCCTGCCAAAAAAAAAAAAGAGGAAAATAGAAGAAAATGGCATATAGATTTGAATGTTACATTCCAAGTTCCATCTCGGATCATGTTTTTACAGCCATTTGTTAAGTATTTACTGTCCCTTTCCCTGTGCCTTTGGTAGGATGCTAAGACAGCATAGAAGGAGCTTGCTCAGGGTCCTCCTGCCTGGGCTGGGGAGGAAGGGTGGATCAGGTCCTCTGCACTGTAGGGCCTTGTGATTTTTTTTAAAGTTCATCCACCCAGTGCTCCCACATTCACAGAATGGGCAAAAGGTCAAGCTGGCATCTGTATATCATTTAAGACCTGCTAAAGCACATGAAGTAGAGCATAATTGGGAATACGAGTGGTTCATAGAGCATCACTGGGTGCTCCGTAATGGGAAAATTTTAGGGTTAAAAAATAGAGAAGCTGTAACTGATAATGCAGCCTGATAGCGCTGAGAGGGTAACCAGTAATTAGGGAAAATATTTTATCCCTGTAGCCTTCTAGGCTTCCTTTATGAAAGGCCTTTACTAGATCAAAATTTGCAAAGAAAGCAGGAAAAAAGGAGCTCAAAATATTTAATAAAATGTTTATATGTTATTTAACTTGTTTTAATAAAAAAATATTGTGATTTTTATTTTGCTAAGGACCCTTCTTGAGCTCAAAATTAGCCAAAACTGAAGGATATAAACTTTCATTGTAAAGAAATGTTCTGTTCAACTGCTGTCACCGCTTGTTATGTCATGGTGAAAATCCATCTCAGACTAGCCTGAAAACAGACAAATGAAAAGTTTTACCAACCAAGGTAAAACCTCAGCTGTAATTTTCACATCAGCTTTTTACAGCCAGAGCACAATACAATCATTTTGTGGTATCATAAAGAGTTGTTAGTTGTTCTTCTGGTGATTTAAAGCCCTAAAATTATCCACATACTCTAGAATATTATTGCGTGCAAAAGGAAACTCCACTGCATAAATTCCACAGTATCTGTTCATTTTGGCATCCAAATAATAAACTCAATTATTTGAGAAAAGGCATCTATAGGGCATACAGCAGACTTTTCATGGCATTCATGGGGGGGTTGTGTGGAATTAAGCAGAAGTGTTCACAAAGAATTGAAAAATCTGTGCTGATACATGAAGGTACTGTAATATTCAGGTGAGCAAGCCCTGTAAAGCAACTTTTAAGTGACTAGTGCAGAACTCCTACTTTTGTATCTAGACATTAATGTCAAGTCAACAGGAAGTGAGTTATTCTGGAATTGGTTCTAATTCTGGTATTTAACTTTCGAATATTTGCCTTCACAACATTAACAATGTTCCTTACGTACAGATTCTAGTGAACGTGAATTTAGACTCATAAATTGCAGGCCCCTCCAGATCATCTGCACAAATGCACTTGTGGTTCTCAGGTGACGAAGCAGGATTTGGAGTTGTACTGTAATTTAAACCAAAGAATGTTAATTGTGGTGTATGTGTAAAACACTTGGAACTATCCTAGAGGAGTCTCAAGATGCTTTATCAACCCAGATATTATACAGAGCTTTCAAGAACGAGTTCCTGAATATCTGAGTTTAGGAAAAAAAAGGCCAATGTGATAAGAAATATGCTGAAAGACCTTCTAAATCCCTTTATCAGAGGGAGAGAGATAAAAATAATAACACTCAGTAGCTAAAAAATACAATCTGTGGAAATCTTAATGAAGCCTAATGAATCATGTGAGCTGTATTGTTAAATTTACCATTCCTATTTTACAGCTAAGAAAAAAGAAATATGAAAGTGAACACTGACATTTTCATCTTTTGGGTATATTAAATGTTGCAACTTAATCCATATTCTTACATCCTAGTGAAAGAGAGAAGAATTTAGTTCTTATTGAAAGTTAAACTGTCACAGAGCGGGGGGAGAAATTTGCAAGGGAGAGAGAAATACCCCCATTCTGTCAGGCATCTAATGGCTAGTGACCCTAACTTATGGTTAGAAAGCAGGATGCTGAAAGCTTTAGAGTGCCAGCCATCCAAACATATTTTCCCTTTAAAAGAAGGAAGAGTGTTTCAGTAGTTCCCAGTCAATGCCAGTTTGGTGTCCATCTTACGGAGTCTGCACTTGAGTGCTTGTAGAGTGAGCACCCGCAGGGTTTCACTTTGTGTGTTGCTCTGTGCATAGTCTTCTCCTCATAATAGCTGATCATCCTTTGGTCTCTTGACAGTCTCTTCTGCTTTGGAATTTGTAAATTTAGGATCTTACTAATTTTCCTCCTTCTTTTCCATCAGAAACTGTGGATGTCTCTCACCCTTCTGCAGTCTGTGTGTGACAAGCACTATCTCTGTGAGAGAGGGCTTCCTTTTGAGCCTCTGTTTGCTGTTTTGTATATATATAATATGATATCTCATGGTTGCTTAAATACACATATTGATATTTATAAAGAACCAACAATTTTGATACAATTTTCTAATCAGTGAGGATTACAATGTGAAAAGGCTGTGTTCAGCATTTTGGTCTCCAGCATAAGGTTCTGGTCTTTCTTTTTCTTGGGCACACTTTACCAGTATTTTATGATCTTATTGTGTCTATGTTTTTTGTCAATTTGCTGTGAGCTTGGCTTTCTCTTTTGACTACCTGTCTACATATGTTTCAACATTGTCATGAACTGATGAGGAAGCAAAATTATCCAGGTGAGAGATGCACAAATGCAGGCAGCCCTGTCCTCATTCCAGTCATTCAGTGTTGAAGGATTTTGTTGCTCCATCTTAGTAGTCCATCTGATTTGGATCAAGATCCTAGATCCTTGTTTAAAGTTCTGTACAAATATAATTATTTATAAAAATAGCTTCTCTACAGAATGTATGCATACACACATAGATGTATGTATATGTAGGCAGAATCCACATGTAAATAATACGAAGTATGGATTGTTAAAATTCCATATCAATATACATACATGTAGATATAAACTTTGGGCAATTTTTCAGCTTCTTTTTGGCCAAAACTTCACCAGCTGTTATGTGCTTCCCTTACTTGGCATAGACTGCTGGACTTTTCCATGGAGAACCTGTTCTTCCACTTCTGATGGCTGCTGCTGTCTTAAATGCCGTAGGGAAGTGCACATCCCGGGCAAGATGTTCAAAGTTGGATTCAGACCATGTGGAGATCGCTGGTGTTATCTCTGAGAACACTTAATGAGGAAATCCAAAGGTTCAACAAAGTCAAACAGCCTGGAGAACGAACTGTCTGGCTGACAGCTCTTGGATTGGTTCATGTTTCTACAACTGGAAAGAAGAAACAAGCTTTTAACAAAGAGACTGCTGCCTCTTAAGATGTGTTTTGGTCAGATGTAGGTCTACAAAGGTTGGCTTTTCACCTTTAGCTCAGGCCATGTCTTCCAAGACCCCCTGGTATGGAACAGCAACCCATGAGACTCTCCAGAACAGCTGTTCCTCTCACATTTTTGAGATCCACAATGGTACTCACTTTGTTCCTTCCAGAGTCATTCATAGATAGGTACTGGATACTGACTCTCTTCAAATAGCTTCTATTTGTGTCGTGAGGTTTTCCTTTGTATTATTATGAGACTTGGTCATTGATTCAACAGCATTTACCTTTACCTTATAACTTCCTTTACACTGCAGAAAAGAAATCAGAGGACTCAATCAGACTTGTAATCTGTTCCATATCTTCCCTGGAAGGCAAGAAGGCTTTCCACTGTTTTGTTAGATATTCCTGGAGAAACTCCTGACTCCATAAGCAAAAGCACAAAGCAAAGATCACAGGCTTCTTAAACATTGACCTGTCCTTTTGAAACAGTTCTGCTTCCTCAGTGTTCTTCAAGACACAAGAGCAAACTGAAAGTCCCTCACTCATTTTTATGATGAGAGAGCTTTGTTATCACATTACTCCTCCACCCTAACATGGCCAGAGGGATTTTATTTGGACTTAAATCGACTTGTTCCTTGTCTAGACCATGTCTCTTTAGCCTGTCATTAATTTATAAGTCTTTCTTTGATACATAATGATAAATCATGTCTTTTAAAGATGCCCACTGAATCAACTTGTTGAATATCCTCTACCACCTGCCAGAGGTTTTCTCTTATGCCTTCTATGTCCACCGGAAGAATCAGTCTTTCTGCCGTGGAGCTCATTCATCTCTATAGTTCTTGTTAGCCAGTTTCTTGATTTGTCAGTTAGAGGAGTATTTGCTCACAGAAGTTTCTTTCATGACCACAGTCATCCAATAGATGAGACCATATATGACTGCAGCGATTCTTCCATGGCCTGAGGCAGTTTTTTCTCTACTGTGCCTAAGCTTTTGTTACAGTTCCCTAAAACACTGATTTCACTGATTGCCACAGCCTCCTAGCGCTGAGCTTGCCTTTAGTCAGCAGTAGGCAATGTCTCTCTGGATTACAGCTTACCTGTTTATTCTGGTTGGTGACACCCTATAAACAACAGTGGAGATTTCAGCAGGCACATGCAGCAAGTCTGCTTATGTGTGATGATGATGTATAGGACAGGATGTTTTGATCAGCTTGTTTGAAATGGCCCTCATAGTCATAGCCATGTTGTGTCAACAAGTGAAGGGTTTTCCACTTGGATTTGCTGAGTGCTCTTGAAACTCCACAAAGTTTCTCCCCATCAGGGTCTTGGTCCACCGTGCCATGTGAGATGGTCTTCATATCTTCAGTAGTACATTTTCCAAATCTTTCTCCGTTCTTCGTTTCTCAGTGATATCAACCTCACAGTTACTTCGGTCAGGAAGGTAAAAAGAGACGGTAGCCTTTACTAACAGACAGCTGTGTACTACATCTTTTAGAGTTCAGGCTTTATACTCATCCTGAATACCTTCCTAAGCAGTATCAGCATTCTCTCTTGGACAGGAGAGTGACTTCTATCAGCTGTTCCCAAGCATCCAGGACTGAACTGTCTGGCATACCTTTGATACTGTGTCTCTCGCACCAAGACATAAATTATCTGGCTAACTGTGCTTGGGTATAGTTACACTGACAGTATGAGCGACATTCAACCACATCTCAAAGCAAAGGATACAGATAAGCTACCTCTCCTCTCTTACTTCTCTATTCCATTTCATTATGTTCTGCTTTCACTTTGTTTTTGCTTTCCGGACTTGTGTTTTTCTTCCTAATTTGCATTATCATCTAGTATCTGATATTTTCAGTCCTAAAAAAGATACAGTGTTTCATTTTTGAAACTACTGCAAATATTAGCTTTTCTGAATTTCATCTTGCCTAGGCTTGCAGTTCACATTCCCCACAGCACAACTCCTATGAGATGAGCTTTGCTTGTTTGTACTCAGTATAATTAGAATTTAATTTCAAAAGTATTTCTGTGACTTCAAATACAGTCTAACTTGCGTATTGTATCCAAGTGTAAATCATATGTAGTCTTTTCATATTCAAAGTGGTAATCAGTCTTTGCTCTTGCAGAATTTCTGCTACAATTGATTTTTTCTAGCTGCTCTTTGCCTCTCTTCAGCTGTCATCCATAGACTTTTGCAAAATTGTTTTACAGCTTTACAAATGTAACAGATTTGCCCATAGGCTGCTTTCATCTATATTTTAGTTCAATCCTTTGTGCAATCTTCTATGTGACTTCTTGCAGATCTACTCTGATTGTATTTTGTGGACTTCTTGATAGAGCCTTCAGTTTTGTTTTGCAACTGCATCTCTTTATGGATTTACAGTTTAATACATATAAAGCATCATATATCTCCTTTTTGGTTTCTTAGAGGAAACTAATCCCTCTGCAGCTTTACCTTTCTGTAACTGAAGAATACTCTTCATTTATTGAGTGCTGTGTAATAGCTGTCTTGCTCTTTCTCACCTGCACATAGGCTATTTGTCTAATCTGGTGCATCTGAGCAGCAGCATTTTTTAGGCCACTTTTTAATCTTCTCAGGAATAGAAAAAAAGTATTGTCCTGCTTTGCTCAGTTCTCTAGACTTTTTCTGAAAAGTTAGATGCATAGTGCAGTTTTTACAGGTTTCTCTAAGATATCCTTTACTCACTATCTTTTCTTCTACTTGTGTGTCTATTCGGTTGCTGCTACTGCATTGTCTTCTGAGGTGGCAGTGAAACAGAGCTCCAAATCAGGACTCAGAAGTACAATAAATCATTACCATAACTCAAGAGAAACTAATGCTGGGGGAAGATCTGTGTGTTTTACTCCATCAGGTGCTCAGCACTGACTGAGCGCAGCAAAAGCCAATTCAGACCAAAATTCTTCTTAAAGTGCCTTTTACTGTGAGTGTTATTTAACGTTCAGAGTTGTTATGTACTTAAGACTGTCTCTGAAGTTAAATGAGGAAGGAATTAAATGGCATATTTATGCACCAAATTTAAAAGACCAAGGTTAAAAATCGGCTTGTAATGCCTTATGATTTAGAAGTTCTTACATCCAGTTAAGTTTTTCAATGTTGTTTTTTATGGAGATATTCCAGAAAACTGCTTTCAGTTCTGGAATGACCGATCTCTTTTTAATTGAGTGAAACTTGGCAAGCCTCAGATCTACAAGAAACACGAAGAGTGCAGGTACAATACTTTGCTATTAAAAGATTTAATTAAATACTGTATTTCTAAAATCATAATAGCTGAGAAACCACCATTTTGCTTCACTTACTGTGAAAACACAAAACGTAACCAGAAAACAGTAAGATCCAATTTGTTTATTCCCCCGCTACAAAATCTTCTTTTCAAAATAAATCTTTTTGCTGCTTCTTTCTCCTTCTAACAAATGTTTTGGTCTCTTACTGGCAAAAATGAAAACAGAAAGACAGACAATAGTTTGTGAAGAACCTTTTCACTTGGGAAATACTACTTTATAGTAACTGTAGTATCATCTGTCATAACTCCAAATACAATAGACTAGTACAAAAAGAAAGCAACAATGGTAAGTGCCTCCCTGGGTGTTTCATGGTAATTACAGCTCTCTGGCTGAGAGAGCTGATGGCTAAAGGCAATTTAGATATTTAAACTGACCAGTCTGATTCCTTTCCTTTTAGGTTGAGATCACTCTATTAACAGGCATGTAGATTGATGGCTTATCCAAGACTTTCTGGAGTGGGGTGCAGTCTCAGGAAACAGCCTTCAAAAATATGGGTAAAAGAGGCATATTTACAATAACTGAGGCATATTTAAATGACAGCCAGAAGAGTATCATGACCACCATTTTACAGGTTACTTTGACTGCCATAGTTATTTTGTACAGTCCTTAATATGGAGGAGATGGTGTCTGTACATGGTGTTGTCCTATAAATACTATTGCTAAATGTTCACTGAATATTGTTTTCCATAAGGCAAATATGTTTTTTAATGTAAATTAACGGGTTATTATCTTCAATAGTGAGCCACGGAGCTACAACAGCAGTAGCTTTCTGATTACAACAGTATTTAACATTTTCTATAAAGACACATAGAAATTCCAGCTCAGGAGGCACCCATTGCTGCACTTGAGCCTCTTTCCAGATTGCTTTTGTTTTCAATATTCCTGTACTTTAAAGTGACTGCAGAGATGATGGGATTTTGGCACAGCAGGAAGTACTGTAGTTATGGAGGTACTGTCATTTTAGTGAATTTTACTCCTGTGACCAGTGGGAACAGAAAAAGCATAGTTGAGAGTGGGGGCAGAGTTTGCTACTGGGCCTGAACATGGCACACAGCTGTGGCAAGTTCGCTTGCTTGTAATTGCAGAAAGGCCTAGGCTATATTTTTTAATACTCCTGGGAAACCAGACAACCCTAACAATCACATATGTACCCAAGGGGTAAGTAAAAATTATTCAAAATCAAAACAGAGATAAAAAACCCCACAGTTAATCTTTTTAAACAGAAAACCTAATTATTTTTTACCTTTTGTGTTTCAATGTATGGCATTCTTCAAAGTTAAATTTCAGAAAAATGCAAGGACGGGTTTCTTCCTTTTCCTGCCAGGAGCTACAGCATCCAGAGGGCTCTTCATCGCCTCTGCCAGGTCTTCAGAGGGCAGATGGTCACAGATGCATCTCCTACTCCACTGACCTATTCTGGTTTGTTTTTCACGTTCAGAGCACTTGATCCATTCTCAGCTGGATCTGCTGACAGAATAGGCTGAGTTTGCCCCAAAGTCCTTTAAAGGAAAAGGTAACTTGTTAAAGGAAAGTTGGGTGGGAATGTAGGACTTTTGGCTAGAACTCATCCATTATGACTAGCCTTTGGAAAGTTACTAATACTTGCTCCCAAGCTGCATGGTCTAAACCAGTTTTTTTCTCCTGGAAAAGTCAGCAGGAGTGGCTGTTGGCACATAACAGGAGGGAGCAGGAGGGGCCCCAGCTCTGGGTGTCACTCTGCAGGTATATGTGCCAACAGAGGACAGATATGCTCAGGTCCTTTCTCCATAGCTGAGGCTGAGGCTGGCATGGATGCTGGAGCAGAGGCTGGAGCAGCAGCTGGGGAACTCAGCCTGGGGTGGATGGGAGTGGGAGGGAGAGGAGGCTGTACAAAGCAGCGGGAAGGGGCTGCATGGCTGCAGGGAGCTGCTGGTGGTCCCTAAGGTTGAAGGACAGGCAGAATGGCAGTTCCTGTGCTCTCAGGAGCTCCCTGCAGACAAAGCTCACACCACACAGTGTAGGAAAGGGCAGGTGCCATGCCTTTCCTTAGCCAGGACTGACAGACATCCCTTGGAACACAAAGCATCCAGCATAAAAGTTCTGCATCTTGTATGATGTTCATGGACAATCAGCCCCAGCCCAGCAGCTCAGTTTACTGCTTCACCTGCCACGTGTGTCTGCACCAGAGTGTGCACATGCACTGCTGTCAGCTGGGACCCTCCTGGCTTTACACCGACCATCTCCAGCCCTGGGTTTGAGAGGATTGCAGCCACTGATGGCCGGTGGCACATAAATGATCTGTCACTGACATGAGAGTTGTGGGAGGGCAGCCTGCCACCAGCAGGAGGTACTGCGGGGAGAATTCCTTCTGCCCTTTCCTCTAACATGCTGCAAGAATAAATCACCTACTCAGTTTAAACGGTGCTTAAGTGATATAATGGAGCCCTTGGCTGGCGTGTAGACAGAGGTAACAGCACTTTGATCTAGCACTGATTAAAATTCTGCTAGCCTGGTGTCTGTTTACTGTTTTAAAAAATATTTTGCAACAAAAGCAGAGACGAAAAATATAATTTGGCTATAAAAGCAAATCTGGGATAAATGGAATAAGGACAAGTGAGCTGTTCTTTGACATTAATATTTGTATTCAAGGATATCCTAAAGGCACACAAAGGACATCAAATCCCTTTTTATTTGCAGGATATAAGAGAGTTTTGAAGCTTGCATTGTAGGTCAAAAAAGAAGAGAATATTTGTTTGGCCTCTGCAATACAAGGGAAACAAATTAGTGGATCTGTAATTTGACTAACCACTTCCATTAGCACAGCTATTAAGGATGGTTGCGTTTCCCAGTTTTCACAGATAGTTTTGATGTTGGGAGGATTGCCATACTATTGACAAGCTACTAAATAGGGCTTTTTTTGTCTTGTAACTTTTTGATACTTTGTGTTGAAGGTACAACTCATTAGTACTACTTACATAAAAGTGAATCCAGATAATCCCGATGTGTACGTCCCAACTCTGTGCTCTGCAAGCCACCTCCTCAGCCTGCCAGTGACCAAGAATATGTACCAGGAGCATCCACTAAGTGATTTCTTCCTGTACATGCCACAAGGAGGAGAAGTCAATATTTATACCTCTCACTTGATAGAATTGATTAAATATGTTTTGCTAAATAACACTCTATATTACACATCCCTTGCCTAATATTTGCCCACAGAAGAAGTATTTCTTATGTGAGTTGAACGCCTAGTTAAGAACTAAATGAGTACAACATATTTAATATTTATTTGGTAGCACAATACAGTAGATACAGAGGAGATGAGAGAGAATGCAAATAGAGGAAGAAGAAAAAGTGATTAAAGGGCACAGACAGAACATGAAATACTTCTACATGACTGCAGTGATTCTGAAAAAAAGTTAGCAGCAAGATAAGTTGTTATGTAGGTTTCAGAATTCAAAAGCCAAAAATTTTAAGAAAAAAATGTTTAAGGAGATTGTAAATGACTGTGAACTGCACTCATGCTGTGTCTAAAAATGCATTGCTTCAAGAGAGCTCCAGAAATGAGCTGCTTCTCATGAGATCTGGACCATTTCTGTTCTCCGTGCTTAGGGCACCTTTTATCTTCAATGACAGATTCTTAGTATGAGAAATCTTTTTTTTTTTAGTTTTCTATTGTTTTAGTCTGTGATGTAGTGAGTAAAACTTATAGCACAACAAAACGTAGTCACAACAACACCAAATCCCCATGTTGTTGAGAGCTGTTAAAGCTCTGTTAAGGACTACTTACTAGAGCGATTGCATTGACTAATGGGATTTTGTGAGAAATTACATTGCAGAATTTTGGCAAAGAAAGTGCTTTGGACGGCAATTTGTTTTTCTGATAATAATGTTTTGTAATAAAAGTAACATGCCCTGCTCCATTTTCTGAAAAATATTCCTTGAGAGCAAATGGAAGTCACAACTCTGCCGGCAGAGGAAGGATTTTGGCCATTTATGTGATTTGAAGAGATCTCAAATATAATCCACCAGCAGCAAGATGCTGTGGCATGTTTAACATTGAACTTTTAATTTAATAAAAGCAAGTAAATAAGGAAGTAAATATATCTCTACTTGACATGATAGAAATGTAAGAAAAGCCATATCAGACATTATAATGCTTATTTTAGCAGATACATGTTTGCATTTGTAGCTGTGAGTAGGATTTCAAAGGTGCCCATTGGTAAATATAACCTTGGAATAATCAGACCTCATTTCTTTATATTGGTTTTTACCTAGGCCCTTTTTCTGCTGTGTAGTTGTAATTATCCAGTCCAGACTGGTCATCCTAGGAATTTCTTTTTTGTATCTGTACAGAACAGAATTTTGTGGATGAGAATTCAATGGATTTTTTTTTCCAATCACAATTAAGTGCACTGCTAAATTTAAAATGGAATTTGTAGAATTTTTATAGGTTTTTCTTAGAAAGACACTTCTACACATACATCATATTAATGGTCTTCCTATATTTAATTAGTTCTGCCTGGTTTTGCACTGTATAATCAGAGTATGACTACTTTGTTAAAGCAATCCTGAAATGTGAAAACTATTTAACTTGAAATTTAACTTTATTTTATAAAGAAAATATTTTGAACATCCTGAGCGAATTTCAAAGTATTATCCTCAAATTTGAAAGGGACAGCAATTTACCACCTAAAAAAAAAATCTGTGGTACGGAAACAGCAGTTTTGAGTAAGTAGTGTATTCTATGTTCATCCATCACAGCTTTCAGTTTCCTCTCTGAATGGACTCAATCATTTTATTGAAAAGATATCCCACAAACAAAATGCTGTCCATGATTAATTCCTACATATGTTTGCTGTAACAGGCTCTTCTGTTATACTCTTGGCATGTTGTGCTGCTGGTTGCACAGTTTCTCTATGCATGGTCATACTTATATACACTACTTTATATTACGTTGATGTATTTTTGGTTTCGGATTTGTCTGATTCTTTTTCTTTTCTCCAGTATTTTATGGTGCTAGTTCCTTTCTCAGGAGGGTATCTTAGCAAATGTCTCTAACATACGTACCTACCACATTAACAAATAGGAAATGAGTATTATGTCCTGACAAATGGAATTGTATAATCTTCATAGAAAATTCCTGGGTGATATTTAAAGGTTCTTTTCATTTGCAAAGTCAAATTCTATTTTTAATTATTCCTAACATCAGCTCCTCTCTGGCAAAGCAACAAACAGAAGGAGGGACCAAGCAGAAACAAATCAGCACTGACAGCATTGAGCAAGGAATTAAAATCAGCTGAAAAAAATGATTCTATGATTCCGTGATAAGTGTTATGATAGTGGTTAAAATACTGAGTTACTATTGTTATCTGGTTTAATGCCTAGATGGTTCCCATTTCTTTCTGCACAAGACACAGCACAGCGTGTTCCTGACAGAGGTGCAGAGCAACCACGCACACAGAGGACCAAAACAGACATCCTGTACCACCTCTTCTGGTCCTCCAGCTTGCTCTCTATCCCAACGATTGTCTTAACCTTAGGCAGTCAAAGTTGGCAAAAAAGGTAAAGATGTCCCTCTGATGCATTTTTAGGTCTGCACACCTTTTTGTTTTTAATCATATCTGCAATTACTGTGAAGTAGAAAAGGACCTTGGAAGCGTCATGCATCTATGAAACCGATATAAAATGTTCCCTCTGGAGAAATAGTTCTTTGCCCCCTGGTGGTGAACTACTTTTGAAAAATATTACAAAACACTTTTAGGAAAATTTACTTGAAATGAAAAATAAATGCTAATTGCTTCATTGGATACAAGTAATAATAAACTGCTAAGCAACACTTAATGTGTCAAACATATTTAGGAAAAACCCTATTATGAGCAAGCTCCATCAATCTTTGATGGTCACTTCAGAATAGACTAAAAATAGTTTGAAAACTGCATGAAACCTTCAATACTTCAAAATTATGTTTCTTACTTTGGTTTTTTTTGGGAAATGTCTTGAGCATACGGTGTAGTCTTGAGAATCCCGGATTTCCAGCATTCTTACTGGAAATGAACTACGGAAATTATCATCTGAACGGCATCTTTAGATCTGCCCCTCTCTGTATGTTGTCCATACATTGAGAGCTCTCATTCTGGGCCACTAGAATAACGTTCCCTGGATGAAAATTTTAAAATAGCTGTACGTATTTCTAAAAGTTGTCTAGAGGTTTTCAGCTTGCATATGCTGAGCATCTCCATATGTGAATAGACTACCAGGATGTCATTCTTGGAATAATAATAACAAAATTGACTCTGGAAGTCACCCACTTGCAATTTTAGCCACAGATCATTTTGAAAGGTGTCAAGAATACATTGTTGTAAAGATGGCATTAGACTTCTAATCACTGATTTTGTTTTGTCTTTTAATGATTGTGCCTCCAAAACTTCTGCCTGAGAGTGCTTCCCCATGTTGATGTTCTTCTTCAGAAAAACATATATTAAAATATAATGACAGACTATTTTCATGTCATGCAGCAAAACATTATACATTTATGCTGGAAAAACGCCATTTATAATGATCAGGGCTTTCACATGTTGGCTTTATACTATTAGGATATGGCTGATATTCTGAAGATGATCTCCCTTTTCCTATTGCACACTCTTAGTATATTACCATATCTTGTACAATGGTAATGTGGCTTCAGGTAGTTTTTGAGTTTGGAAAACATCATCAAAGGTATGGCATGCTCAGCAGGCACTATTGGGTTTTGGCACTAATGACATAACATGAAGAAAAAGAAAAAAAAAAGAGTAATGTAGCTAAAAGAGACGACTGAGCTGCCCAGACCAGGCAAAAATGAGCTATTTCCTAAACAATATTCTTTCATGTCTGATGGACTGCAATAGCTTTCTGTTCTTAGCTCTGTTGCTTTTTCTTCTCTTTCCATTCCCACATTTCTTTCTCATTACTTTGACTTATGTCTGGCCTAAGGTAACAGCTGGTGTACACAAATGGCATATTCCTCACAAATCTTTCAGCGGGCAGGGTTGCTATAAAGTGGTCCTGTCCCCCCTTCTTTTCCCACTGCCACACTGGATGTCACCTTCTCTCGGTCTCCACTCCATTCGCCCGTTCGCGTGGCCAAACGCTAAACTGCATTCGCAAAATGGTCTGACTTCAGAAAAAAAACCCTTAAAAAGGCAACACGCAGGCCACTCGCCTATGGGGATGGAGCACTGCGGCAGCGCTCGGAGCAGGGTTACCGCTGCCTCGCCGCTTCGGCAGGAGACCCTTCTCTTCCGGTGCGAGTCCTGCCGCGTTCCTGCCAGCTGTGAGACAATTCCTGCCTCCGCTCTGCTCGGCCCCGCTGCTCGGGGAGCAGCAGCTCGCCGTCGGCTCTCCGCCTCCAGTTACACAGCGGGGCTTTTTCCAGCGGGAAAGCCAGTTTAAGTCGGGCTGTTTCCTGCCTGCGCTGCCCTCTTGTTCTTGCTCCCTCATCGGGGCTCGCTGTCTCCGTGATTGTGCGAGTGCAGCTGTTTGTGGGTTGAGTTGTAAATTGGATCAGTGAAACGTCTGAGTTTTTCTGTCCGTGTGTGCATGTGTGTGCGCGAGCAGCTTTTTTTTTTCTTTTAAAGCTGGATCATCTCAGTTATTTGATTTATAATGCGGTCCACAAAGAGTTGAATTAGCACAGCTGAGGAGGCAGCAAACAGTGGCGCAGAGGTGGGAACAAGCGCCTGGGCTGGGGGGAGGGCGCAGGAAACTCTTAAGCCAGCTTTGTTAGCAGAGAGAAGTACACTGTGACTGTACAAAACCATGCCGAGCACCTACACTAACCAGCCAGGAGAGAGAACTGGAATAGACTGCAGAGCAGTCAGGCTCTTCAATTGCTGGAGATAAGGCTTTATCTTTAGGAAGAAAAGGGGTGGTCCCTTAATAAGCTCTTTCCCCTAGACGTCTGCTATTCATTTGAGACACCGAAATCGCAGGCTGCTTAGCTATTCAGAATATGATCGTATGAATCCTACTGGGCTTATGAAGCATGTTGGTCTTTCAGTGCTGTTAAAAACGCTAATAATAACTGGTTCATGCCTCGGGTCTTGGGTGCTACTGTCAATTAGTGTCAGAACAGAGATTTATTTAAATAAATTATTTCTATATACGCTTCTTTCCCTTACGCATTGTAAAGTAGAGCTTCATGACCAAGTGGACCTGTTTCAGTGACACCTGTCTGTGTGTGCAGGCAAACTTGGGGCATAGAAAGAAAATGCCATCCTTGCCTTCATCGCTGTCTATATTCTTAAGTTAAAGGAGCTGCCCAGCTGCAGGGACTACATACAGGATTAAAATCTGTTCTCTGATCCTCTAGCAATTTAAATGTCATGGCTGAGTCACAGGAAAAAATACTAATACCTCCCAGCAGGAGTAATTTTAGACAATGATGAAAAAGCCATGTGTAATCCTTTACCTTCCCCTCTACCTTCGTGTCACTGTTTTCAGTAGTGAGATTTAAGTCGACATCACCAGTCTCCCAACTCACCGGCCCGTGATGTCTCATGTATAGTTGCAGGCTCATAGCGAGGCCAAGCATGGCTGAATTTGATTATATTTTTTTTGTATTTTAAGTATTTCTCTGAAGCCAAGAGACAGAAATGACTTGTAATTTAATTGATTTATTCTATATTGGGAAGCCTAACATTACCTGGATTAATTGAAGTGCTGGAGAAAGGGAAGTACTCTTCATGACTCACTCTCATGACTTTAAAGAAGAAAACTGAAGAATGAGGAGACATCATTATTATGGAGGCACTTATAGCATTTTAATAGTATTTTCAGTATTTTCTTCCCAAAATCTCAGTATTTATGCTTGGAGTACAGAACAATTTTAATGGAAACATTGAAACTAATCTCATAGTCTAGAACTTTTAAAAAATCCCTTTTGGAAATGTTCCATGCAGTATTAGGCCTTCTGTTCCAGTGGTTTAAGGAGCAGAATAAAAATGAGTTTCAAATTTCTCACATTGTTAAAACCAATTGGAATAATTTAACTATGCTGACTTAAATGTAAGAGATCTCTTAAATATGCATTTTAGATAATCATAATCCCATTAACATTACTGCATTTTTTTCTCCTGTTATTCTTTCCAAATTTACATTCCTCTTGACTAAAAGAAGCCATAATTTATCTGAAGAATTCTGAGGCATTTCTTCCAAAATAGCTGTGTTCTCAGAAAGATAGGTGCCATAAGCCACCTGCAATTTGTGATCAGTGTTAGGACAGATTTCCATGGTCTCAGTTTTCATCAGGTTTTTTGAAGGCTTTTTTAACAGCAGGAGCAGTCAGAGGTGGGTTTTGAAAGGAGTAATTTTTCATAACAAATTCCAAATGGTAAAAAATAAGACCAAAATAACAAATGCTTCTCTTCAAGGTTGATCACTGTACTAGATCAGCTTGACTAAGGAGGCTTAGAAGCTGATGAGGCAAGAGGAAGTAGATACAGAAAATACAGAACAAGCCAGAAGGAAAGGAGAAATTGGAAGTATTTATTAAGGGTAATGAAAGATCACTAATCTCAC
The DNA here is from genome assembly GCA_013397115.1 of Edolisoma coerulescens. Taxonomy (NCBI): domain Eukaryota; kingdom Metazoa; phylum Chordata; class Aves; order Passeriformes; family Campephagidae; genus Edolisoma; species Edolisoma coerulescens. Next base: position 112,417 of record VWZW01006298.1, read on the forward strand.
ATTTAAAAAAATCTACCACCTGGTTTAAAAACAATGCTACCTTATTGAACTCTTTATGTACCCCTGGTTTCTGAGTATAATTTGCATCTTTAAACTTTGTTCTACAACCTCATGAGTAGGTAATATTTTGAATCCAAAGCTGGTATTTTTTTGCAATAAAGCTTGCGACTTGAAAGGAAGGACAATGTAAATATACCGGGTAACAAATTTATACTATGGATACTGGCATGCAAAACAGGACAGATCAACAAAGTAAGGACATGGGAAGAAACTGATCTATACCAGGTTCAGTTACTCCAGCCAAACAAAGCAGCTGATAAATTAACTAGGCCGTGACTTTCTCTTTACTTTGTCATTCTCTAGAAAAGGATTTTTTTTTGGCTTTGTGATCAAGTGGGAGAAAGCTTTTTTAAGATGATCCGAATGAACAGTTAAGTGCACCTTTTTGTGAAGGGTAAATGAAAAGGGTCTACCTAAGACACTGTTGGCTAAATTATAATTTCCTGGCAAATGGGTTTAGGAGTCTTTTCAGAAAGCAGAGCCGGAGGCAGAATTGTGATCCTAAAAGCCCAGTGGGCATGCATATGGGATATGGAAACATGAGTTTAAATATCAATCTAATTAATATTTAAATAGTTTATACAAAAGGGAACGGTTTCAATAGTAGAGAATACCTAAGACTGCTCTATACTTTATGAGTTGGAAAATTGATAATGGTTATGTTGGTTCAAGTCCTTACTCTGAATTAAGCAGAGTGTACTTTAAAGCCACATCTTGCTATTCCCATGGAGTATCCAAGGAAGTGCTCTACTGTACAGTGATTCTGTAAATGGTGCCTAGCTCCTCTTAGGTGAATTCAGGTGCAGATAAGATTGGCATTTGGGATTTTTTTTTTTCTTAAATTGCAAACCCTATTTTTAAAAATTTAGTTCATGGATATTTTTCGGATGAGTGAATCTGTCTTTTCTAAAAAAGATTCCCATAGTGAGTTATTAACCAGGCCTAGTTTCGACAGAGACGAAACAGATGGGGTGTGCCGAGGAGTCTGCCGGTGCCAGAGAAAAGTGATTTAATGCTGATAATTTGTATTGTTGAGCCATTAACTTTCCATCTAATTTCTCATCTAGCGTCCCAAGTGAAACATTTCACATCAATTTAAGCAAGGAAAGAACGAAAGGTCCGGGTAAAACAGCTTAAAAATCGGGTTGATACTGACAACAGGGTGGAATGATTTCAGAGCAAAACAGGTTACAGGAATCAAACCCGCCCTTAAAGTGTTAATAAAGACAGAAAATCGAAAAGACGATTTAGCGCGCGGGGGCCCCGAGGGCACCGCTGGCCCCGCAGCCACCGGGGTTCCACGGCCCCCGCGGAAGCCGCGAGGGACCCGGAGCCCTGTGTGTGTCCCCGTGTCCCCGTGTCC